>JAOTAV010041048.1:0-17988 GCA_026546445.1 Cyclargus thomasi
CCAAATTCCAACACCTCTTTTAAGTTCCTCGCCAAAATGGTATTCCCATTTCTCGAGTGCCTTTTTCTTAATCTGATGACGAAGTTCACTCGCAAAAGGCATGGAACAGAGCACGGGTCCATCATTAACTGCACTCTTGGCAAGCGCATCTACAGTTTCGTTTCCAACCAAACCAACATGTGCTGGAATCCACTGTAGTTTGAACGTTAACGTTATTTCACGTTTTTAAGAGTAGGACGCAGTATTCGTACGTTTGAGTCTCAAATATTAAAAATAATATCAATAATAAAATAATATTTTAAGTTTAGTTTATATTCCTAGTGCGCTAGTCCGACTGACACTAGACTAGTGTTTTTATTTTTAACAAGCATAATTTTATTTTATTATGCTTGGATGGCTTACAGCTTGCTATGTTACAATATAAAAACTTTAGGTAAAAAATAAAAAGCCAATTACATGCCTCCACAGATACGTCGTATAAAATAAATAACAATTAACAAGTAACAAGTATTACAGTTTTTTTCTATTATTATTTTATTTTTCTATTTTTAAGAAAGTAGTATAATATAATATGTTGTGAACTCGTTTTTGCCTGTGGATTCGCTCGCATAGGATTAAAAAAATGGCGTAGAAATTAATGTTTTTGTTATTCTCTTGTGTAAACATAATTTTTTTCCAAGAGCAGCCTGTGTTACTCGCCATCCTTTCAACAAAGTGTATATCAAAACACAAGTCGATTGCTTCGTTAGGGCGTAGAGGAAAACACACTTTCGCATTTATAATATTAGTATGGAATAAACATATGAATGAGTCAGCAATTGGATCGGGCTGAGATTATTGATTCTCTCAACTATTTGCTAAGAGAATTGGGCATTTGGGGTCAATGTTATTCGTGCAAAGATCAAGGCGTGTGCTGTGAAGGTGACTTAAGTTCTTTAGATATATATCGATCTATTTGCTCATTAGTTAGTTACTGTTAAATCAATTTCTAATTTTTAAGGTTTAATTTACTGCGGCTTAATTATTTTTTATTACTATCATTGCTCAATATTATAATCGACACGTAATCAAAAATTAGGCAAAAGATTTTATACTTTTGGCCTCCATAAGATTTGTGACCGTTCCAAATTATTTAGGTGGATACTTGATAGTGACTACAAAAGCAGAAAGGTTTACAACAATTATTACATTCTGATATATTTTAATATTTTATAATTGCCATGTTTTTTAGTTTAGTTATATAATAATAACTAGTGAAGTACTGATTAAAATTTTATTTAGTCGGAAGTCAAAGACAACTATTCAAAACAATACCAACAGTACCCACTATAAGATTTGCATATTTGCATTAAGAAGTCCTAATTTGATCAAATTCAATGAGTCATGTTCTGAATTCTTTAACAGTGATGCCATATTGTCTCTGATCACTAGGTAATCGAATATTGTGGAACTATAGTTGAATCACCATAAGCTTCATACATATAAAATGTTATATTTTGCGCCAGCTGCAAGTTATTTTAATCCAACCAAAAAACTTGAAAGGTTCTAATATTAATAATACTACGTAACTTTATACACAACCTGCCTGTGTTGCACTTGCACCCTAGATTGTAGAGGTAATATTATTCTTCTCCTATTTATTTATTTTATTTATATGGCGCTTCAGCTATAACCATGGCCAGTGTCAAGTAAAGGCGGGAAACTAATTTTCTTGTTCTAATAGTTTTTAGCAACGTTACATAAATTTCGTCAAGTCTAACTAACAAGTCTAACTAGTCAGAGTCAAGTAAGTCGATTTAGAAAAGCGGTAGAAGCTTTACTAAAACTTCGGATGTAGTTTTGGAGGGGTAAACAAAATAGCACGTTTCTTGAAGTTGTATCACTTGTCCACACTTGTGCATGACAACGAATGTTTAATATTCGATATTCTACTATTATCACACATTAAACACTGAAATAACACAAATTTAACAAAAAATACATAATACACAACGTCACAAATCCCCGCCAAAGCTCGACAATATTAATTTTTATGATCTACTAGCTGACCCGGCAAACGTTGTTTTGCCATATAAATAATTTCCCCTAACAATAATAATAAGAGGGATGAAAAAGAGAAGAGAAAAAGACGTTGGCCGATTCTCATAGATACCGGATAAGCATCTCCAAACTATTATACTAATATATACTAACAAACCATTTCATCAAAATCGGTCAAGCTGTTTCGGAGGAGTATGGCAAAGAAAACTGTGACACGAGAATTTTATATATTAGATTCTTCTCTTGTTTGGACGAAAGCGCCCGTTTCGGTTCGGAGCAAAATTTGACAGTTATTACTTCTACTTCTCTACGTTGCCGGTACTAAAGCAGATTTAGCTAGTCACTTGGGCACGACTGACTGTGATAAGATCTCCTCATCACGGGCGTGCCGCTTGTCAAAGGTTTTCGTGGTTGGTTACCTGTTGATCGTGGCGACATAATACTTACTAATTAGTAATTACAGCCCCCCTAAACAAGTGGCATACGTTTCCAAGCGATTCTAACTTACAGTACGATTTCTTACGGCTAGGTCACGTGACTTTTCTTTCGACAATGTCAATCCCATACAAAAACACGCCAAGCGATTTTGGTAAACGATAAGAATAGCTTGCCACTTGTCTATGGGGGCAGTATTTAAGTATGTGTTGTTGGCCAATAAACCACTTAATTTTTATACTTTAAACAGATTCATGTCATTCTTATGCCACTTTATTACAAAATCAATAAAAGTAAAAATTTAATATAAAACTACCTTAAAAACTGAAAAGAAAATATCACTGCTACTTATAACTAATGAAAATGTCTCTTTAATATTCAATTAGAGAAAACACGGTTGAGATGCAATAAATTTAACTAAGTGGTTTAACACTTACTTATGGCAACATTACGTAACTATTAAATATTAATTTTTTTCTTATTTAAATACAGTGAAAAAATGTATGTTTCCTTCCGGATTTTGCCTACTTTAAATATTATCATACAAGCAAGAATAATGTTATGTGGGCTAAATGTTATGTGGAAATTATAATAAAAATGTTTTACCAAATAGTAAATTAATAAGTAGTTTTAAAGTTACGAGGGAACAGATAAAAATCCATATCCACATTCATACGATAAACAGGTCAAAATCATAACCCTCCTTTTTGCGCCGTAGTTGTTTAAAAAAGCAAGCACATCGGAAAAGGCAGAATATTAAAGGTGATGGTCGTTCGTGTCTCGCGGTGAGACCATATTCCTTGCAAATAAAATTGAATTGAACTGAATTGAGATATTCTTATATCCGTGCAAAAAAAAAGTGGTACATACTAAATGTACGGTTTAGACTTTAGAGGTATAAGACTTATGGTCAAAGCTTCTTCTGCGTCAAGGCAGCAAAAGATTGATATTTTTATGTTGGCCACTTTATTACATTAGCCCTATCTACTCCCTACTCAATTTCTTTCTTTCCTTGGTGGCTAGGACGTTGCCGCTTCCCTAGAACACTGTTTTTTTGGTATAAGGGGGCAAGAGAGCAGACGGATTACCTGATGGAAAGCAACTGCCCATAGACACTCGTGACATCCGAAGAGTCGCAAGAGCGTTGTAGGCCTTAATGAGGGAATAAGGATAGGAGGATTAGGGAAGTTGGGCCACCGGTAAACTCACTCACTGAACGAAACACGGCACAACGCCGTTTCACGTCAGTTTTTCTGTAAGGTATAACTCCGGTCGAGCCGGCCCATTTGTGCTGAAGCATGGCTCTCCCACGGCAAAAAAGGTCCACGCACTATTTATAATATTCGGGCCTGCCTCGAGGTAGGCCAAAACATGACTGTCTACGTTACCTCTTTGAGTCGACTTAACAAGAGATGATAATGATTTACTGCAAAACTAAGAATCAAGATTGCAACAATATTATGATCCCGATTTCAAAACAAAGTCACGCTTGCGTTAGTCGTTAGTGATGTTATGAAAACGTAAGACGTAATTTGTTGGAGACGTAGCCAATTCCCACGATTAGAGTTTTTCGTGTGTGCCTAATTAAAAATTAGCTGCATCGTTTTTCAACTAGGTGCATGTAAAAATTATATTTTCATACTATGTACTATTTTGAAAATCTTCGCCAAATTACAATGTTGCACTTGGCAGACAAGTAATTTCATAGATGGAAGTTAAGCCCGTCTCTTCCTTCTATTATGTAAAATTTTCATCAGATTTAAGTATAATGACAACGTGTTGGACTGTAAATAATTTTCACAATAATGTAGCTTTGCTGTGCCATGCCGTGCATGCAATAAAACTCAAGCAAAGTTTGTGTGTGTAGACAACAGAATAGAGGAAAAACACTGCTCTCTATATGTATACATACCTATTTCATATTATATTGATAAAACTTGCAATACTACCAAAAAGGCTCCAGGTTTTGAGGATCACAACACAACCTGCAGATCGAGTGTCGTAGCTGCCTAAATCGTAAACAAACTGTGATAATCTTATCGCGGGGGCCGGCGGGGGCGGGCGAGGGGGAGGTCTCCGTTACTCACAGCCACAGCTGATTTCACAGCCTGAGTGAGTGCTCGTCGTGGCCGCACGCGTCGCCACGGAAAATGCCGGCAAAACAACTCGAATAGTGCTCTGAGTGTTTGTGTTTGTAAACGGGATTTGTTGACGTTATTGTTTTTGGTGAGTGCTCATGTTTGTTGATTCTTTTTATGTTTTTGTGAATGATTGCGTGCAGGTTTGTTTGTGTATAATAATCGAACGATCGATGAGGTATCGGAATGAAAATGGTCGAAAGATTTCGGATCATGTCAATAAACATTATTATTATTGATACTTTCTTCAAAACTTAGTTTATTTACAAATTACTATAGTCGATGGCATCTTAAAATCCTAATAACGTTGATGAGGTCGTAAGTTTTGATTTTAAATTAATTAAATAAGTATCATTTAATTAAATATTTTTAAGTTTTTGACCTTTTGACGACCTCTGTGGCTCAGTTGGTAAGCGCGTTGGTAGCTTAAGCGGGCGAAGCGGGTTCGAATCCTGCCGACAAACCAAAAGTTTTTCAATGTTCCCGGGTCTTGGATGAGTATTAAATATGTGTATCATATAATAAAAATCTAAAATATATGTATGCAATAAAAGTATTAAATATATTTCCGTTGTCTGGTACCCGTAACACAAGTCCCTCGGGTACTCACCACGGGACTAGACTTACGTGGTGTGAAGCGTCCAACTTTATAATAATAATTTTTGGTCGATAGGTAGGAGCAGTAAAACGACTGTTTTTACAAATGCGCAAATAGGAAAGTTTCTATTTATTTTCATTATTTTTATTTATTAAAAAAAACGGCAAAGGTTTATTTATTTACAAAGATCATTAGTTAAATATAGCTATTTGCTAAAGTATGAGTCAATCAGAATACAAACTCCTTATCAGTTACATATCGCAAGGAATGATAAGAATCGGCAAATTTTATATCGCATTCTTATTCACTCTGTTTCTACTAGCAGAACATACAGTAAAGATGCAGTCTGCAGTAGTGTCTTCATTCTAGAATTATTAAAAAGCAGCACAATTAATCAGCAAAATAATGTTTGGTCTAACAAATGACACAGTTTGACACAGAACTTAGTTTTGGCATTGATTAATCAATAGTTTTTCGCATTCAAAACAGTACTTGATTTAGTCATTCGTTAGGTTTTGAGGATACGGTCAAACAGATTAATTTCAACCACATTCAGGACACTAAGGCCGGCTGCACACAATATTATTTCTAACACACGTAGGTTTAACTTTCGAATATTTCCTAAATAGTAATTTGTTAATCGAACCGTATGTTTCCGGGGATGGAAACACCCCGATATCCTTTCCAGGCCCCCTAGACAAGTGGCAAGCCAGTAGCGTTTACGATAATCGCTTGACGTTTTCTTGTATGAGATTGACATACTGGAACTCGACTACATTCAGTAACTTTTCGTTCGTCTGAATCTCAATCCCATACAAAAACACACCAAGCGATTATCGTAAACGATACTCGCTTGACACTTGTCTAGGGGGACTGGGACGAAAAATATCATTGCTATCGTCTACAGGCTATTCGTAAAGAAGTAGGTAAAAGCAGACAGCATTGTGAAAAGTTAATTAAGAAGCTAGAAAGTGCTATTTTTATGGATTTGTGGTTTAAACCTTTTCCACAAGAGCATGCTTACCTAAATGGCATACAAGGGCTCTCAAATCGACAGTAATAGCTTTGTGAAAGTACAAGCAGGCAAGGTTTTCGTCTTGTACTTAGACATTCTAAATAAGCTTACATTCTATTCAGTTGTATGTCAAAATCCATACTAGTAATGAAGCAAAAGATAATATTTGTCTGACACCGTATAACCACTGAACCGATTTAGGGAAAAGTAGGTCCTTAGAGTTTATATGCCCTTAGGTATCCCAAAAATTATGCAAATAAACATTTTGCTATACAACGAAGTTATCTGACAACATATTTATAATATATTATATTTTCGATTTTTAAGTTTCACTAATAAAAAACCTGTTTTATATTTTTAATCATAATTACGTGCGCTAAATTCAATGTGAATTCCTATTATAAAAAGTCTGTTGAAATATTCTTAATAAATATAGCTCTTGTGTGCGTGTGTTTGTTACTGGCCTGTACTAACTTCGCCTTAACGACTGGACTTATTTGAAAGATTTTTTGTGTGTATTTTGGTGTAGGGGATTTGAGAATTAGATTAACAAACCAAGACCGGCAGGACAACGTATGTCGAGTCCGCTAGCATGACGATAAATAATCCAGATTATTCTGCACCGGTCCGTTAGTAGCGGGGCTGTAGCTTTATTGATGGTTCCATTATTGATTGTATTATTGCACTTGTATGGAGAGGCGCGCCCGTCAGACAATTGAGCGATCATACCATTTCTGTGCGTTTTCGAGGGAGTGCTGCGTATTGTTTCGCTTTTTCACACTACATTTTCTACTGCACATTCACATTATTGTGTTTGTGACACATTAAAGTATCAAAGTAGATCGAGAATAGTTTAAATGAGTGATTTAGTAGATTGTGTCTTTAGTCAACTACAATATTTGCTTAGCTCCTTCGGCCCAAGCTTGACAATGATTCCTAGCTTGATGGACCTATCGATGTCTTACTGTCTAAACCTCGTATCTTAAAAATGGCTACATTTCAGGAGGCAAAAAAAACTGATTATAATTTGTTTTTCTTAGTAATCTTACAAAACTAGATATGAGGTTATTTGATAAGTGAATTGTTACCTATCAATATAGACCAATTATTTTAAATAATTTCTCTATGCTATCAAGTAACCTCATATCTAGTTTTACAATTACTAAGAAAAAAAAGTAGTTTCTTTTGTACAATGAATTGTTGCCATTTTTAAGATACGAGGTTGAGGCAGTAGCCAGTAAGGCATCGCTATGTCAATTGTTCGAAATTTGTTGTTAATACCATACAGTAAGTTGTGATCTGACGGCTAGATTTGGTAAAAAAACATTTTTTTTAGGTTCAGCATAGGATGCAATGAGCTGGGCACGAGTCTAGCAAATTACATACCTTTACATTATTATGCACATTGGTCGTTGGTATATTTTCTGTTGTATTTATTTTGTAGACATTGTCAGCTGCATTTAAAATTAATATATATTTCTGCTATAGTTAATGTAGTACTCAATTTGTCTAAATAATACTGGTGTGGATAACTAGGTATGTGTTGCTCTTTCATTGGAGACCTAAGCCTAGATTTAGCGTATCATAAAAGTGTATTGGTAAGTTTCTAGCCATCAATCACTGTCATTGCATTATGTGATCGTCTAATTACATGGGATACATGAGGTTAGTGTTTTAAGCAAGTGTAGCAAGCTAGAATCAGTAAGCTAGCAAAACTTCCTTTAATTCTAAGTAAATTATTTGCGTCAGGTGCATAATAAAACGTAAAAATGCTAACGAAAATACATTTATTTACAGAATGACAATTTGACAACAGAAATAGACAACAAAAAAAAATTAAAACTATAAAACTCTAAAAAGTTTATACTAACTCCACACTAAAATAACTAAGACAAGCTAGCTAAGATTGTTTAAAAGACAACTAGCTTTTTATCTTAGCTTTAAAAAGTAGTCCCGTGTATCCCGGGCATGATGTTGCTGTTTTAGGGTTAGCAATAAGCTAACATTGTAACAAAACTCTTGTTGCTACTTTAGGTTCTAAACACTTAAAAAAAATAAAGGTTATTTAGCTAAAATTTTTAACATTCATGCCAAAGAAGCACCAAGTGTTTATCACATTGTAACATTACATTTTGATTCTTACCCATGGCCTAGATAACTTGAAGAATAAATCTGAAAACAAACTGATCGGAGGCGGCTGACAGCCAATACAAAAACGTCCGCGACTTACTCATTATAATTTGCACTTCAATGAAAAATTATTATCTAGATCGCGGCTGTCAGTTGCGTCCGTAAGTCGAGTCCGATCAGTATGTTTTCCGCTTTAGAATCTATATATTAATACGCGAGGGAGAAACTTTGTACCCCTTTTTACAAAAGGTGCGTAGATATAAAAGCATGAAATTTCTGCCAGTCATAGTTGATATAGAAATGGAGCGTGAAATACCAATATTAGTTTTAAATAGTCAATAATCTTGCATATTTTTAATAAATAAAACGCTACGCACACTACAATATTTTGACATATCACGATATTCATACACGAAATACTCTTTAGTATTATAATAAATGGCCAGGTAATGAGACCTTGATGCCAATTTTAAGTTTGTGTTTGAATTGAGAATAGATTAATTATAGTTTTTTATAGCTCCTCTACACGATGATTTTAAATATTTATGGTTGAATTTCGACCACAGGACGACTCTTGTTATTTTCAATATACTAATAATAAAAAAAAATATTTTTACTAAAATTTTCTTCTATGTAATTATAGGAATCCGTTTAATTCTATTATTATCGAAGATAGCAATCTAACCATTATGCCTTCATAGGTAATATTTGATAGGTTTTTAATGATAGGTGTTTTACGTAACTTTTTATAGCTGTAGAAAGTCTTAGTTCTATTAAAATTGATAGTTAAAGCTTTTTTGCCCCATTGCCTTCTAGGCATTTAATGTAAATAACTTACAATCATTAATAAAATAAAAGTGTTAGTATAGTCGCGAGGTCTAATGTATTTTATTACGTGTAGTGTGTTTATTTCACAATATCTAAAGCGGAAAACATATTTATCGGACGCGACTTACGGACGCGACTGACAGCTGCGATCTACATTATAATTGTACATTGGAGTGTGCAAACTATGAGGCGTAAGTCACGGACGTTTAGTATGGAGTGTCATCCACATCTGACGTCAGTCGCGGACGTTTAGTATGGGCTGTCAGTCACGTCCGATCAGTTTGTTTGTAGCTATTAACATTATCGTACAAATCTTCGTCTATAAACATATTTTGTGTCTCTGATAACGTAATTATACTTTTAAACCGCCGAACTGATTTTATGAAATTTAATAAAGAATTATTTGTGGACCACTCAAAAAAATATTGCCATGGTTTGGAATAAAGAAACACCATGGCAATGTTACGCTACCCACTCGTATAAATAAAATACTTTTATAAAGCAACATTAAGTTAGGATTGAATCAAATTTCCAATAATGTCCAATTTTTTTTAAGAACAAAAACCAGCCAAATGTGAGTTGCACCAGTTGCACTCTGGCACGATGGGTTCCGTAGCATATTAAAACAATCATAGCTAATAAATTTTTTGTGAGGTATATAAGGAGGGCTACCTTAACAATTATTTTTATTTAATTTTTTTTTGCTGATTAGTAAATTATAAACACAACTAAGTATTTCGTGAACTTCAAATGAAAACCTGTTGAGATTATTTATATACCAAACTAGCAAAATACACGTTTGTTGAAGAGAGCCCCTCTTATTTATCTAATTTATTTTGGTTTTAGTACTTGTTATAGCGGCAACAAGTATACATAATCTTTTAAAATTTCAACTCTCTAGCTCTTAGGGTTCTTGAGATACAGCTTAGAAAAAAAGACAAATGGACAGACAGACAGGCAGACAGACGGACAGACGGACAGATATTCAATTTAAGTAATAGGGTTCCAGGTACGGAACACTAAAAATCTAGCATCAGAACTCAATTTAAGATGAAACTTTTTTAACTAATTGGAATACATATAAATATAAATTTAAAATCTATGTTCCAGCGATGTTTCTAATTATTTTAAAGAGCTACTTTACACTCTGTACCAAAAGTATTGAAGTCTTTTTGTAGATACAAGTGAAAATGTCACAAAAAAATGTAGCAAAGTGACAAAAAATACTTTATGTCTAGTAGATAGGTATTTACCTAAATTTTAACTTAATTTTAAGTAAATAACTTCATGTAAACAAAAAATTTAGAAGGAAGTGGCAAGTTAAGTCACTTAAAATTAAGTTAAAATTTAGTAAACTACTTATCTACTTAATACGTTTAAACCAGACATTAGCGTCTCTATAAGTCTCCTGTTAATAGTTAATTGTGAAAGTAGCAACATTGACGAAGCATTTTTTTATTATGTTTATAGGGAAATCCATGAGGTTAAGCGGCTTGGAATTAAATAAAGATCATTTTATAAATAAAAGTTGTATAGCAGTTGTTATATTCGTAACATTGTATTTCTAAATACAGACGACCGATAAACCTAGTCGCTCTTTCACGGTGTTTAAGCACCACTCACCACACAGCCGTTCAAACTGTCTAAGTGTAGTCTACTCGTATATCTAGATGATACTGTAAAATTTATTCGTACTTTGTATCTTTAAATACAGGTTGTCACAAAAGTAAGTGATAATACTTACGGGTGCTTATGGTTTCCCTGAAAGTTATTTTTTTGTGATATCTATATTTTTTGTTTTACATATATGATATGTTTATGATAGTTATATTTTTTGTTTTACTTTCGGCGCTGCTGTTTTATTAAAAAACTAGGTCAATTTTTTTTTTACTTTCAGCGCTGCTATTTTTTTAATGAACTAACTCTATACAGAATGAAGTTTTGGTGGAAAGAAGCGATAGCACTGAAAACGTATGCATCGTAAGTTGACTGTAATTACAAAAAAGGCCTTGTAGCCATGAAATTAAATATTTTGTTAAGTTTTTTAGTACGGAGGCTGAATTTTACTTCCGTTTTCGACTAAACGAACAAACGATGTTGCGGAAAACACAAATATCAGTGTGACAACAGCGGAAAATGAGTTCGCGGATAATGCACACAAAACCTTCCGCGACTAATGGTTGAATAATTGAAACTTAGGGTCACTTCACATTACAACTCGAGATTTTCAATTGAGAGACCTAAGAATCAGGCTCATACGAGGCGCGTCTTTTTTTTTATACAATTATGGGCACACGATCAAATGGGTCACCTAATCGAAAACAACTACCTATGGACACTCGCCTTTGTAAGTTTGTAAATATACATAAATGTGCATGTGTAAATAAAGTTTACTTTTGAATGAAACGTTTGTAGTATGCGTCACAATTCACATGGCATCCAGTTGACCAGAGAAATACCGCGGCCTCACAGAAAACCGGCGTGGGACAGCGCTTGCGCTTTGTTGACTCTACCAGAGTCCCATCTCCCTAACCCCTTTTTCATTTCCCAATGGGGAAGAGGCATGTAAAACAAAATTTATTGAATGCAAATTATTATGATAGTAAGCGAAAATATATACAAAACGACTAAAAATAAATGAATTTTTGTAAAGAAATACATTTTTATGGAAACGTTATTTAGTATGAACAGTGTATGCAGCTTATAGACTTTGACTTCACAATCAATATCGTATCTCTCTTGCTAACTTACTACTTTAAAGGCTTGCAACTTTGTTCAATTAAAAAAAACTGAACTACATCGTTTTTCTATTAAATCTATCGTTTTATTTAAAGAAAGAAAAAAATCATGCATATTCCCTATTCCCTTTTCTTTTTTTTCCCTCTTGTGTTGTGAGGGTCTATTGGCGACGGTGGTTCGTCTGTCGGCTCGTTTTCCTCATAATTTCGTGCAAATAATGAAGACTAACCCTTATGCTTTGATGAGTAACGAAACGGTGTGATTCGTCTCGTCTCTTGCGAATCCCGCGTTCCGCGTTCGACACGGTCCCGCGTGGCCCACTATCGGATGGTACAATTACGGCAAACTATCATCATCACCACTATAATAGTTTTTTTCTTAACGTTCAATTTATTAAAATTTAGTTATCCATGGCAGATTTCTTCCCAAAGGTATCCGAAATCTATAATCTATATATCAATAAAATCTATATATCAATCAGTAGTCCGAAGGCTGACACAAAACCTTTGCCCTTTTTCTGTTCGTGGGACATGGGTGCTATCACATACGTTTGCCATCATAGCCTGGTGATAATCATCAGCTGCAGCAACGGCACCATGATGGAAAATCATCTTTATTGACTTAAATACTTTTTTGATCTACGTAACACAGAGGAGCTCTAAACACAGGACAATGCTTTTTGATAATAAAATGACTAAACCGATTTCGATGAAACTTTTCATTCGGTGAAAGTTAAAGTTATTTGATACAATATCGCAGTTGTTACTAACAAACAGCTCGTCGCACAATATAGCTTTAGCGCAGGTTTTGGATAATACATCAATTAATGTCATAAAATTAAAATTCTTGTCATGACAACGTTTTAAGCAGTTATTATACAAATGGTCCATAATGAATCTAGCTGTTAAACTATAATTCTTTTGTCTCGATATTTTTTACCGACTAACGGGCGGCTACACTTGGCCGACTTTTATTCGGAAGGTTGATTGTTGACAACTTGTATGCTGCTAGCCTCCATTTACCTATGTAAAGAATATTGCATTTTAATATAAAATGAAAAATAAGAAATACCTACAATACATCTTAAGAAAATAACTTCTTAATAATCTAAAAATGCACGCTGGAATAATTAAATTCAAATAACACATACTATAGTTTGTATTATTATACTTTTCCATAGTGTACAATACAAACACAGTATGAATATCATACAGTAGTGTAGCCTTGTCTTCAAAATGAAACTAATATATCACTGGGACAAGTTTAATGCTATTCAAAGTTATCTGAAGTCACAGCACCTAGGTATAGTCTAGAAAATGGTGTCAGGGGTGCCCGAGGACACGCTAAACCTGTCTTGGGCTCACAATGAATTAGTCAGAAGAGAGATAGTAGAATATATCCAATTTCCCTTCCCAAGCAAAGCGGAAGACAAGCGAAAAAATTTGATGACATTAGTGTCCGATCAAGAAGTTCATGCGAGTTTCTTACGCCGATTCTTCTCGCACGGCTAGTTTCCGACGCGACAGTAGAAAACATTTGTTTTAAATGAATAACAAGATAATGACCGCAACTCCGTTGCGTCAAAATTCGTTTATCGAGCGGGATCCGTACCGTATTAACCGTCCGTTTATTCGGGATAAAAAGTATCGTATAGCCTTTCCGTGGACTCAAAGTATCTCTATGCTAAATATCAGCTAAACCGGTTCGGCGGTTCGAGCGTGAAGAGCACAAGCACACTTTCGCATTAATAATATTAGTATGGATAAATTATTGTTATTTTAATTTATTTATGATTGTTTACTGTGTATAATTTATGTTACAAGACCGACGCGGGCGTAGTCAGTTATAGCACATTCAAATCCGTTAGTTAACACGAGCACGGTTACCGGTGCGTAGTAAATTGAAGTGGACGTTTACGATAATAATTTTTATACAACGTTATTAGCACTCGACCGTCGCGTATAAAGACCCGTCTCTACGTTGAGTTAAAATGGCTTTACTGAAAAGCTGTCTATAGTTTTTTCCTTTTAAAATTTTGGAGTAATGAGCACGATTGAAAGTAATATATACCGTCGGTGTCCATACACTCGTTATACCAAAATAGTCTCCAGTTTAAGTTGGCAGCCTTTTAAAAGGTAATAATACGCTATTCCCTGAAGGTTACAAACCATCAAGATTCAAGAGGATGGTCCATTCGTTAAAAAAAACAATGATAACATGATAACAAAATAATCTACTAACATTAATTATATATTCGTATCAATCGTAGAAAATTACCGACTGTGTCTATACTAAAGCTAAAATTTATTCGTTTGTTCGTTTGAATTCGCTAATCTGAGGAACTATAATTATGTATTAAATCGGCTATGTTGGTCCATCGTGAGCTAACCAGGCCGTATAAGTCATATTCAACATGATTTATTTACAGTATGTGATATTAATATGTTTGTACATAAGTTGTACAATATTCATGCCACACAAACGCGTATTCTCACGCACATCTATCAGATGATAGATGCAACGCGTGTCGGATAAAATACTCCGTAATAAAAATTTTATCTGGTGTCTTAAAAGTATAATGTAGTATATTGTAAGCTAGACGATGCCCGCAACTCCGTTACGCCAAAATTCGTTTATCGCGCGGGAGCCGTACATTTTTCCGAAACAAAAAGTCCCTGGACTCAAAGTCTCCACAGGAAATTTCAACAAAATCGAGGGTTTTTGGCAACATAATTGCCGTGGTTTGAGCGTCAAGAGGTAACAGAGAGATAGACAGGCATACTTTCGCATGGAATTGTTATATTAGTGTGATGTATGGATCAATAGGTTTTTAATATGTTGCCTATGTAAAACCTAGCGTATCGATTATATTTTCATAATTTTATCATTATATATCACTATATTAAGATAGTACTTTACTTAAACAATAGAAAAATTCTCAAATTACCTTTAAATCTATAAAAGTCAAAAGTGAAGACTTCCTTCACAACTGAAGACATAAGTGGAAGAAGCGGGTAATTAACATTTTAAAAACTGCCGGATTTTTGCAAAAATTGACGCTTTAGGATCGGAATATGATTTGATAAAAAAGAAAATAAAAATAATGATTTAATGGGTAGCTGGATAGACAAGCTAGATATTGAAATTGCAAAATTACAAGATTTATCAAAATTTGATGAGAAAAAATGAGCATTTACTAGAATGTTGTAAAATGTTAGTTATCCGCTTCATCTTCTTACGTCTTCAATTCACATATATTATATAATAATACTTGTACTCAGTTTCTGAGGTTCGCCATTAGGGGAGTTAATATTTTCAATAGCATCGAATATTTAACCAGTCAACGGGTTGGTTAAATATATGACCATAAGTTAGATTCAGTGCGGTGCCGTGGTGTAAACTCACTCGATCCCGCGGCCCGCACAGGGCGTATAGTGCCGCCGAGTTTTTAGTGGGTAGGGGTTACGTAAATATGGTTCTTTCACACGCAGCAGAGATCCACATACTTGCGGGCTAGAAACCCCATCAACCGCAAGATGCTTTAAGGCATTTTCTCGGCGAAAAAAAAAGTAATTAAGAGCGCTAGTGAAAAGATTAACTATATCTAGAACCTACAGAATCCAAGCATTAGAGACATTACGAGTAGCATGATATTATTTAAATCTGCGCGCAGGCAAAATCAGGTTTCGCAGATATAAAAATGTAGAAAATTTTATGATTCATTATGAGATTTATATATGTGTCTAAAAGGATACTGACCATATTAATATGTTGATGATCACTTTCTAAAGGACTATCATTAAGGTGGTTATATAATTTTATTATGATTGGCTTCCAAAAAATCCGGCAACGTGGTAGCCGAGCCAAGAAATTGCCGCTGGACCAACCATAAAACTGAAATTTTTTAGCCAGGCGCGGACACGAGTTCGCCTTTTCGAAAAGTCGTAAGGAGTGAGAACTGAGAATAGCCCACAATTGATAAGGCGTATAGGTAATAAGTTTCTTTCAATTATGCGAAAATAAATACCTGCTATTTCGTATTTTCGTCAGCACACACAAAGCAACCCGTTTTTACCCGACTGCCCCTTAAGAAGGCTCCAATTTTTTCCAAGTGTATGTAAATATATGACGTATTTTTTTTTAATAAGGTGTCGTTAATTTCCTTTTTATCGCGCTTGACACTGATGGCTAAAAAACTTACAGTAAATGGCGGAATTTGGACTCCAAGTTATGAGGTTTCCGTTGTTTTTTTTTTTGGAATAAATATAGTTGGTTTACATCAGCATCACGTAAATTACTACTAAAAAAACGTAATGGCTCACCAGGTACAGTAACCGGCGCATCATCATAAGTTTCTAATTCACCTGAACCCACTTTTGTAACAAGTAGTTCGACTTCAATAGAGCTAATGTGAATTTTATCGATCTCTTATGTTATTGCACTGACGTTGATTGTCGCTTCCGTACGTGACTGTTACATAATAATAAGCTGTATGCCCAATTTATAGTTCGTCAGGTGATTTACATTTAATGACAGTTAGGGACTGCTTCACCATTCCACACACATTTAAAACTTATTTAATAATTCCCTATATTCCATATCCTATACGGTACTTATCAAGAAGTGGCGAAACAGGCCTTGAAATTGAAAGTTCATGATTATTTTTTTAATTTTTCTACATATTTGTAACTTCTTTCACATTTTTCACGTACGACGCATACAATTTTATCATTTACTACATAATTTATAGATTATATAAAAATTTAGTATCAAGAGGTAATACACGGCCGGATAGAAGACTTGCATTATAGTTTTTTTTAGTTCTTGTTCCCACGTACATTATACAGGCTAATTTCAACATGTTTTTTTCTTATTACAAGGTTGATTTAAATTTTTGCATTTTAGTATTAAGTACTAGAGTCTAGATAATTTACTCCAGAAACAGACAGACATGCTTTCGCAATTATAATATTGGTATCGAGGTGTGGTTAAAAGAAATGAAATAATTTTATTATAATCAAGTATCAATAATTAAAGTCACATAAAAGAGCGTCCGAAACCTTTGGGTAAGACCTTTGGTTCGCACTCGTAAAGGTGCAGGTTCAAACCCCGGTGGAGGCGTGTACCTATGAGACATTTTCCAATCTCAAGTACATAATACGAATGTTGATTGCCGTAGGAGAGCCATGCTCGACCGGAGTGATACCACGGCCTAACGGAAAACTAGCGTGAAACGGCGTTGTGCTGTATTTCATTTAGCTAGTAAGTTTACGAAATGTTAGTGAGATTTCCATTCCCTATTCCCTTATAAAGGCCGACAACGGACTTGCGACTCTTCGGATGTCACGGATGTCCATGGACGACGGCAGTTGTTTTCCATTAGATAACCCGTCTGCTCACTTGCCCCCTAAATTACATTTAAAAAAAAAGAATCGACGGTACAAAGATTACGACGTGTCGATTTTTACCACTCCAATGCCTGTTAATAGTAGACCTTGCAAAAACTAGATTTACTTATAAGTACTTACTTTCTTATTTCCACGGGTACATACAAGACCTTTGTCATCCGTTAGCGACTAATTAGCAAGGGCCTAATTGGGTACCGGATCGCCGTCAAACGGAAAGCGAATTGGTACGCGTGCTAATGTATCCGCATTAGTGATAGGTAAAATACACACACACGCATACCTAAATACATACGCTATTATAATATTGTATTGCTTAAGTAGAATTTTTATGTGTATCAGTCATTTACAAACTTTTGAAAACTAAGAATAGGATGGTTTTTGGTTCAGCAGCGTGCCGCTTCGCGATTTCAGTTTGATTTGGATTCTAAAACTTAGTACTAGCCGATAGATCACGGCTAACATGATAATAATAATAAACTTTATTCTCATCTTTAAGAACATTACACAATCGTCTTTATAACAAACTAGCTGACCCGGCGAACTTTGTTCCGCCTTAATGGCAATAAGTAAGCAGATTGTGTTTTTTTTTAATTGGAAAATCGAACGCTGTCGAACGGGATAAAAAGTATCCTATGTCCGTCTCCTGGCTCTAAGCTA
>JAOTAV010041059.1:0-17987 GCA_026546445.1 Cyclargus thomasi
ACACGATAACGATTGTGACTTTTGAGACAACATTTAGAATGACAAAACAAAGGTTCATACCAATTTGCAGCTTATTACTTTCATTCCGAGGTTGACCCCTTTTTTTACCTATTAAGACTGGGCTAAATAGGGATAGGGGATTAGGGAAGTTGGGCCGCCGATAATCTCGACAGTTTTCCCAACGTTGACAAAGTGTTGTATTGTCACTTTGTTGTTGACGATAGCGTTTCGTAGGGAAATTTGACTGAGGGTCGATGAACCATACCGCCAATCTTGAGCGGAAAGACAATAAACACGTTGTGTTACTATTATCACATCAATATCGAAATCGAATCGCAAATAATTTCATAGTAAAACGCGGCTAAAGTCATAATTAAAAAAACGGCCAAGTGCGAGTTGGAATCGCGCAGGAAGTACCCGTACCAGTTAGGAGCAAAACATTGGGAAAACGTATTCAGAAATAATAAAGTTATTTATGTATAAAGTTAAGTTTTAAATTTATAAAATCGTTTAATATTTATTAAAGAAAGTCAAAAACGAAAATGTGGCGATAAGAACTTCGAACCCAGGCGCCTCCGAACTTAAGTAGGTGCCATAGCCACTGGCCACGCAGCTGATGACAAGCGCGTCGAATTCATCGATCTATTATGAATTAATCGAAATAGCAGGAAACATATTTGTTGTATTAATTAGATCCACCTTTAGATATTTAGTTTATTTTGTTTTTCATCCGCTAAGTCTGAGCCATGGGGTCCCGCTTTTACCCTTTGGGTACGGAACCCTAAAAACGACATTACGACGCGATTCGACGCTTAATTTGCAGTTTTGTGTGTAAAATAAAGCCTCGCATCTACTTGTTGTATGTCGCTGGCATATTTTCATAATTACACAGTTTTGTGTTGGTTCATTGCTGATGGTAATGCTAGAAGCTTCTAGAATTTCTAGATTCTGCTCGTCACTAAGACTAGGACGTGTCTATAACAGAGTTACGTATAAGTACGAGACTTGGTGTGCACGACGAATGCATAAATTAATGCTGGAGATGGTCTGGGGCAAGCGCGAGTCTGTTACGACGGGTTCTGTAGATTATATTTGGAGTAGTATCGAGGTGCAAGGATATTAACGTTATCAACAAAAATTTGTTGATGCTCATGAATTTAGATGCTTCTAATAATCATATCCTTTATAAGTTTTTAAAAGGAGTTTAGGCATACTTAGTTACTTTTTCTAGCGTAGAATTCTGCTAATTAAAGACATAATTGGAAGAAGCTAACAACTAACATTTAACAAACTTCGAGTAAATACTCATTTTTTCCTTATAAATTTGATAAATATTGTAATTTGTCGATTTCATTATCTAGCTTGTCTATTTAGCTATACATCAAATCCACATAATTTTAATTTCAAATCGTTTTTCCGGTCCTTAAACGGCCATTTACACAATAATCCGGCAGTTTTAAAATGTTTGTTACCCGCTTCTTTCACATATCTATTCAATTATATAGGCATCCTTATCATTTTAATTTAGACACAAAAAAGTAAATAAACGTCCTGAAAAATGCCAAGAGAACCCTAAAACAAAGATTGCGTCGTATTTTTCATTACGTTAGAATTTATTTGTCTTCTAAATGAGAAGATTCTAGGGATTAGTTACAGTTTTCAGTGCTTTCGCTATCTCCTAGGACGTGTAACATCCTAGATTATTCACATATTTTCAGCGTTGCACGAGATATATAATATTTTGTTAAACATTTTAAAGTTTATACGAGACCTTACGAATATTTTGCAAATATTAATAAAGATAGCGTTTAACAAAAAATATGGTATCAACATAGAAAACCTGACATTAGAAATTCGAATGTGAGACTTTCTGCATGTTAATTTTCATGATGTTTTCTGACAAAATAGACACTCAGACTGTGAATTATTCAGACAAATTTTGGTAAAGTATGTAGTTTACACAATTTTTTACTACACATAACTGATTTAAAAAGCTGTAATAAAAACGTAAATATACCATTTATGCACGCTTCGATAAGATATTAAGCTTACCATCAAAATATGTTAGAAGTAAAATCACTTTTTTTTTAATTCGACAAAAAGACTTAAATATAACGATTACTAACGACTAACTTAATTTTAAATATTTACTGCTAAGCTTTCTGCTTAAGCGAAAATACACAAAAAACTTGGTAATTAATATAAAGAAATTTCATTTGAAGTTTCGTCGACTCGGTGGAAAAACAAATTTTGACGGTATTTTTTCAGGCAAAATGATTTTTACATAAATTACTTTGTTTATGAAATATGTTTACCTAAATTTTCTTGTTTTTCCTCTGAAATTGACCTTTTCAACTTTCCTATTGAGTTTATGCCTTCTTTGCGTTATCAGAATAATCACTAAACTAAATCGATTCAAGAGAAAAATGGTTTTAGGACTCCAACGTCAGATTACAGTAAAGCAGTATAAAAAAAACGGCCAAGTGCGAGTTGAACTCGCGCACGAAGTGTTCCGTATTTGAGAACAAAACATTGTGGAAATAACATAACTTTATGCCTCGCATAGTAAAACTCTGGAATGAACTATCACCAGCATTATTTCCGGACCGCTCCAACCTACAAACCTTCAAGAAGAGAGCGTATTCCCTTTTAAGAGTCCGGCAACGCACCTGCAGGCCTGATGTTGCGAGTGTCTATGGGCGGCAGTAGTTGCTTTCCATCAGGGTAACCCATTTGCACATTTGCACCCTTATTTTTATAAAAAAAGGAAAAAGATGTAATTTAAAATTTAACCAGCTATTACAGACCACGCAGTGCAACCGATAACGCGATGCAGAAGCTCAACAGCGCCACCTATTATTGAAAGCAAGAAAATAGCAAAAACAAGTTGTTAGAGACACTCCATGAATATTTAAATTTAGATTTTAATCTAAAATTACTAGCTGTACCACGCGACACCGTTCGCGTGGTAACTTTTCTATTTAAATTTATCTAGATTTTTTTTTAACTACAAACCTCCATAACGGTTTGTAGACCGTAGACTTTTCAACCAATGCAAAAAACCGCGGAAATAGGTTCGTGCGTTCTGGAGTTAAATCTTCGGGAAGGAAAACCCGACTTATTTTTATTTTATAGATAGGCTGTGAAAGTTTTAAATCAGTAGCTATTATCGTTCTAACGATACAGCCTGGAGACACGTTGGACAGACATAAAAGTCTTAGGTATAGGGCCTCGTTGTTACCCTTTGGGCACGGAACCTTAAAAAGAAAGATTGTTAAATATAACCTTATGGAACCTTAAACAAAAGCATGTACGAAAGTTTCTACATCGTTTGGGGTTTTGGTCCATTTTTATTAAATGTACGCAGCCTTGAGCGGAAAATAATTTGCGAACATTTTTTGCCTGAACCAAGTTATGAAGAGAATTTCTTCTGTAATTTTTCCAAGTAGAAAACCTTATTTACGTCATAAGTTAAAACAAATTAATATTAGCAATTAACACGTTTGAATCATTTCTTCCGACGCTTCAAAGTAATCGAACGCCGCGCTTTATTAATGGTAAAGTTTGTCGAAAAAGATTTCGCTATGAAAATTTCAGTTTCATTATCTCGAAAGTTTCTATCTATACTTCTATATTAATAATATAAAGCTGAACAGATTGTGTGTTGAACGCGCTAATCTCAGGAACTACTGGCCGGAATTAAAAGGTTACTTTTGAATTGGTTAGTAAATTTATCGAGGAAGGCAATGAGTTATATAACATGACAAGAATATACAGTAATTCATCCTTAATATTATTCAGTGGGTCCATGAGTATTAACATTTATTAATCCCCAGAAATAGGGATGTTATCGAGCGATTAGTGTCTTTCTATGATATCATAGCTCCTGAACCAATAAAGCGGACGCTTAAAATTGCACGTTGTCTTTAAAACTATCGATACTTAAAATATAAGAAGAGTTTGTTTACTTCTCGCTTATCTCAGGAACTACTGGCCGGTATTAAAAAAATATTTTTGTGTCAATGGACTGATAATAATAAATGTATTGAGGAAGGCGATATAACGTCACGCTACGATCAATGAGAGCCAAGCAGTAATAAAAAACGGTCTAATTTGTAAAGTTCTACGCGGACGTAGTCGCGAGCAACATTTAGTGTTAGAATATTTGTCCTTCTCATAAAATGATCGGTAATTTATGAATGTCCGAATTATAGCTGCGTTAATAACTTGGGAGAAAAAAGTAATTGACGAGAAGTCACTCATGGATTTTTTCACTCGTTCTTGGGAAAGTTCCACGCGAGTGAAGTCACGGTAAAAAACTAGTTCCTTATAAATTTAATAACTGTATGTTTAGTTACATTTATAATATAATTATTAAACAGCATTCAACAAATAACATAAACTAATTTAAACCCTTTTATATGTAAAACAAATAGCAATGCTGGCGAAATTCAAACTCGATGAGCTTGAAACAACAAACATAAAACTGCTATCTATTAATATTTGTTAATTAAGTGTTTCAAACGCGAAGGGTGATATGGCAACATTACATGATATTACTTCGTTGTTAGTCTGTCACAATTAACCTCAAAAACCGCTAATGTGAAATGAAATAAATCTTTGTGAAAAAAGTTCGGTTCGGCCGTACATACTCAAGACCTGGTTTCAGCACTGCCGTCCCCTTAGGCGAAATGAATACCACCTGAGTTATAGTAAAATAATTGAAAATTATATGAAGTGTCATGTAAAATAATTTAAATTATTTAAAGATTATACTTTGAGATGAAAATTGTGTTTTCATTTTGTTAATAAGCGGCAATAATGATTTCACGACCTCTGTGGCTCAGTTGGTAAGCGCATTAAGTCGCGGGTTCGACCCGCCGACGACATGTGTATCATATAATAAAAATCTGAAATATCTGTATTGTATATCACGTATTAAATATATTTTCGTTTTCTGGTACCTGTAACACAAGTCCTTCTGGTACTTAGGACGGGACCAGACCGACTTGGTGTGAAGCGTCCACAGTAACAAAAAAAACTTTAATGTTATTTTCTTTTATCATTTAGACCAATAAAAATACACATAAACACGCCCAATACGAGTCGAGAATGTCCAAACAATATCATAGTCTGACTAAAACTTGAGCCGGCCGAATCGATTACATATTTACAATGTAATCGATTCGATATCGATCATACATATAGCATTGTAGATATGTAATTTATTGTAATACGCGAGCGGAAAACTTTGTACCCCTTTTTACGATAGACGCGTAGACGTAAAAGCACGAAATTTCTACCAGCTATAGTTGATATGAAGGAGAAGTGTGGAATACCAATTATTTTTAAAAATGCTTTCATCTTGGATATTTTTAATAAATAAAACGCTACGCTAACACGCGCACTATAACATGACAAGTTAATCATACACGAAATAATACTCTTTTGTTTATGGTTAAACGAGACCTTTGCCAAATTGAACTCTATGATTGAATTGTTAATAGATTATATTATTTTTATAGGTCTTCTAATTTTTTTTTAGACATATATTTTTCTCTTTGATCTTCTAATTAATTATTATGGTCGAATTTTGACCACGGCTGGGCATGGCGACCTATAATTCGTAATAAACATACGAAAATACAAAAACAAGAGGAAAGAATTGTTTCTCTTTATTAATAGTGTGAGACATGAAGATAACTTACCAAGTAAAGATTTTTTCGTGACATAAATGGTGTTGTCTTCCATTGTGAAAAAGTTTTGGCACAACAACGCCCATTGTACAGTCAAAGCTGCCAAGAGCCAGTTGAAGCCGAGCGCACTATAGCTGTACTTCTTGAGAAAGGTCATTAGGAAGCCAAAACCTATGAAGATCATCACATGTGTCCCCTCGAAAGTTCCTGAAACCAAAAGTATACATGAGTCAATAATCTTAACACAAGTAAAAAACTAAAAGTGCGGGTTGGACTCGCGCACGAAGGGTTCCGTAACGTTTTTCTACAACTTTTCAATTTATAATAAATTTTATAAAAGATAGTCATAAAATTAAAATGCGGTGATGGGGTTTGAACTAGGCCCCTCCGAACTTAAGCAGGTACCCTAGCTTCTTGAACCAGCTGCCGATAATCTGCACGTCGAATTTATAAATCTAGTATCAAGAACCATCCTTAAATATTTAGTTTATTTTGCTTTTGGTATATTTTGTTGTTAAAGCACCAACCGAAATACACATTCTGTGAAAATTTTACCTCTCTAGCATCCTTTAGTTACAGAGACTGGAGATAGACAGACAGACATCACATCAGACTATGTCCCGTTTTTATCCTTTGGGTACGGAACCTTAAAAAGTCGAATCATTCGTACCATTTACGAAATAAAAGCTGGTGGGTACATAACAGTTCTTATTGAGTATCACGAAAATAAATCTGGAAAAGGCTACACATTTTTAATATGAAAACATTAAAGATGAAAACGAAATTGTACAATTTGGATTTTTTCCAAATTAAAGCTATTATACGTTCTCATTACTTTTGGCGGCGTTTTGCGAGGCTTTCCTGACACTTCAATTAGGTATGGATTCCGAAAAGCCTTGTTAACTTATTTTAATAGGAATATTATAAATGCTAGGAGTGTCTGCTTATGAAGTCAGGGGGCAAGCGTGCAGACGGGCTGCCGTCGCCAATGGACACTCATGCCATCCGAAGAGTCGCAAGTGCGTTGCCGGCCTTTATGAGGGAACAGGGAATGGCAATAGGGATAGGGGATTGTTTGTTAGGCCATCGGTAAACTCATTCACTGAACGAAATACAGCACGGCGCCGTTTCAAGCCAGTTTTTGTTGAGGCCGTGGTATTACTCCGGTCGAACCGGCCCAAAGCGGCAAGGACATACAAAAAAAATCAAATAAAATGCCACGCTACTTTTTCTCTTCGCCACGTCAAGGCAGCCGCGTCGTGGGTAGCTAGACTAAAGTCATTAGAAAATGAAACCTCATGCTTATGTCTTAAAGTGGCATTGGATTTTTAATGTGTCACGACGGCTTGCATCGATGATCGAGACGTTAACGTTAAAGCATCAGAAGGGAAAGGTATTGTATTGCTTCCGATACTTCACCCGGTTTTTTTTCTGGACCGTTAAAGAAATTTCCATACAAGCTGCCGTGACAAAACGTTGCCATTCGTTTCGTCCACGCCGGGTCCCTCCTGGACGATTTGTCTCCACGTAAACATCGACGGTGCTTCGCTTCTAACTAGTGTTGTTCCGGATGTCTGTAGTCTGTATCCGTATCCGTGGATATCCGAGAGAAAATATCCGTATCCGTACCCACCACTTTTTTCGCTGGTCTTTTACGGATTTTTTACTTAAAATTTCCATGTCAATTATAGGATGAAAAATGTAACAAAATTAAGTGAAAATTCTTAATCAGTATCATAATTGCTATTCACCAAAAGCATTTTTTTTTAATCGTTTGGACCAACTCATGTCATGATGACCCTTGCCCATACAAATCACAATTAATCTCGTTTTTCAATTTACACTTCTCAAGAGAACTCAATATACTATTGGTATTGTGCACGAACAACAATTTTGTAAAAAAATCCGTTCCTCTATTCTTTATCTGTTTTCGGATATGGATTAACATTTTTTAAAATCCAGCACATCACTACTAACAAATCATCCCATCTGAACGCCGAGGGACACGGAAGTTTAGAATTCAAGTGTCGTCAAGAGCACTATCTATACTTATATTATCAATGGGAGTGTTTGTTTGTTTGTCTTTCCTTCATCACGCCTTAACAAAGCAAATAATCGACTGGATTTTCGGCACAGACTTAGTTGGCTACTTTTCATCTAGGAAAACTATTTCTCAAGCGCTTAGTCGCACGGAAAAGCTAGTATAATACCGTTCGTTATGTTGCTTTTTTTTATGGTATTTAGGGGGCAATCGAACAGACGGGCTACCTGATGAAAAGCAACTGCCGTCGTAACATCCGAAGATTCACAAGTGCGTTGCCGGCATGACAATAATGAAAATGGGTTTAGGTAAGGTCAGCCACCGGTGAACTCACTCACGAAACACAGCACAACGCCTTTTCACGCCAGTTTTCTGTGAGGCCGTGGTATCACTCCGGCTGGCCCGGCCCATTCGTACCGAAGCATGGCTCTCCCACGGCAAATATACGACCATAATGTTAGCATCCCTGAAATGCTATTTTGCTGAATACAGTTTGTGCATCTGCTATTAATATTCTAATACGAGAATTAATACTCCGATTCTGCTATTCCAATGTAACTTCGAGTTTTATTCATCATTTTTAATCCATACTTAATATGTATAAATAGGCAAGTGTGTTTGTTTGTATGTCATTTTTCCGCACTAAAAAAGTAGCCAATCGACTCGATTTTCGGCGTAGATTTAGTAGAAAGGATAGAAGTTACATGGGTTATGTTTGGTGTTGGAAAATAAATATGTTCCTAAAATGTCAGCAAGGTCGCGGGCAAAAGCTAGATTAGAATATAGCTAAAAGTTTATCATGACTGTACGTAAAAAATAGCAAACCAAATTTTTGAAACTTAGACGTCCTCTTGAAAATAATTTACATAAAATATTTCGCTTTCGAACCGCGAATGTGACTAACAAAAATAAAAAAAAATGTTTACATGACATGTTTTCTGACATGTTACTTACATTAACTGGTTTCATTTTGCTCTACATCATATTATTACTTAAAGAAGCGAAAACAATCAAGCGATTGATGTCATCTACCACCTCAAGCACGCCAACTACCACAAGCAAGCATGTTAAGCCCCACGTTATTTGTATTTAACTTAAAACACTGGGTGTCAATGTTTATCACTCATTTGATGACACTGATGAGATGTCATTCAAAATTTACAACAGTCGTATTAATATATATCATATAAGAGCAATCAAGACTTAAGAAAAAAAATATGAATTTAACATTTTTCTTTCTCGATCGAACAAACAAATCTGCATCGATATCGCACTAAAATAGTAGAATAGGGTTAAAGGTATTTCATGTTAAATTTCAGGCATTTATCGGGTATGGTCATTTCATCAATTTGGTCTATCAATATGCGTTCAGACCTCGCGAGTATGATAGACCCCAAATACTTCCGAAACGTGGTACCAATTACATATTCACGACAATCGATCTCTATCTCATGCTAAAGAGATCTCTATCTTTTGGTATCCTTAATAGTTTGGCAATTACCCGCGGATGAAGCCGCTTATTTTTTTAATATTAATTGAAAAAAAAACAGGCTAAATACGAGTTATAAATTAATTTTAAACAAAAAATAAAAACCGACTTGCACAGCAAAAAAAAAAATTATAGATGAACTATAAAGTAAGAAATAATTCTTTTTCTCTATTGTGCCTTATATGGATTGGCCTAAGCCTCAATATAACCCGTAATCAGTCTTTATTACTTTGAAATCGGTACCACCTCTAATAATTTCTTAAATTCTTGACATTGAACTTACGCTTGAGGTAGCTGGTAAAAAATTTCTAGATCGGTCCACAAACGGCGGAGTAATGTCAAATATAAAAAAAGAACATATATACGATTGAATTGAGAAAATTACTCCTTTTTTGGAAGTCGTTTAAAACGAAAATGCACGAATGGGAATCGATTCCAGGCCCCTCCAAACTTATGTAGGTGCCCTAGCCACTGCGCCACGCCGCTCATTATAAGCGCGTCGAATTTATCGATCTATTATTAAGTAATCAAAATAGCTGAAAACATATTCAGGCTACAGAAAGACGTCATATTCTGTGAAAATTACAACTCTCCAGCTATTACCGTTCTTGAGATACAGCTTGGAGACAGACAGACAGACATCAAAGTGTTAATAATAGGTTTCCTGTTTTTACCCTTTGTGTACGGAAAAAAGTATCAAATAATCTATATTAGCTTTTACACTATCTGCAAGTGATTCTAGTTTTTAGAGCATTCGTGGCTTAGTGGTCGTCGGCCGTCTGGTTTGCACTCGAGAGGATGCCAAGTTCGAACCCAGGTAAAGGCGTGTAACAATGAGACATTCTGATCTCAAGTACTTAATACCAGACATTCATTGTCCTAAAAGAGCCATGCTCCGGCGCAAATGAAAGGACTCAACTGGAGATATACCATGGCCTCACAGATAAATGGCGTGAAACGGCTGTGCTGTGAATGCGCTGTGTTCCGTCTAGTGTATTCGCCAATGGCACAACTCGTTATTTCTCATTCCCTGTCCCGATCCCCGTTCCCTATTCCCAGCCAGCACTTGCAACATTCTTATTTTATAAGTGTCCATGGGCGACGGCGGTTTTCCATCAGAGTGGGAGCTTTTTTTTGACATTCGATCGAGAACGCGTTTCGCGTTTACATAGGATTTTCTATGAGATTTGTACAGCGCCACCTTACGATGTTAACGGTCTCATGTACAAATCTCATATAAAAATCATAGTCAACGCAAAACGCGTTCACTGTCGAATGTCAAAAAAAAACTTGCACTCGGCATTTAAGTGATCCGTCTGCTTCTGATTTCATAAACAAATGTTTAGAAAAACGTAAAATTTCATAACGGATTCTGTTTAATAGGTTGACTTATAGAATCAATTGCCACACGTAATAACTCTGGAGTACATTCCGACCCCGAACCCTGAACTCGCAGGGAGTTCAGGGTTCGGGGTCTATTAGATTCACCGATACTTACTACATTATAACCTAAACCTTCAGAGACCTTCTTGTAACGGTCAATATGAATATTTTTTAATATTTTTATCTGGTGAAATTCGGAAGTTTTAAACCTTATCTGCGGAAGCGTTAGACCTGACGCTTGGGGTGAGACCGCATTACACGACATTTTGCTGCTTAGGTAGAACGCGAAATTTGTTTTCCACTAGTTTTTGTTCGCAGCTTCACTCGAATTGTGAAAAAATATGAATACTTTGGAAACATTATATTTTTCCAAGATCACAAGTAGCCTATGTTCTTTCCATTTTTTCAATTAAGTCTATGGCAAAAATCAAGTCGATTGATTGTTTCTTATCAGGGCGTGGGAAAGGACAAATAAATCTACTTTCTCATAATTTATAAAATTAGGAAGTATGTATAATATTAGTAAAAACTAGTACGGAAGTAAGGACTACTAAGGATTGTTTGTGAAGACGGTCCTTTTAAAACTTTTAAATATAATATGCACAGATCCACGTTCTAGGAACTTGACAAATGCTTGGTAGCAATGGTAATATAGAGAATCTCTCTATATGGATCTAAACAGGTATTTGACTATGTTGACCATAAAATTTTGATTATTAAAATTTACCAATATGGCATAATGTTTTAGAACGTACGAAATCGAACTTAAAAAACAGGTCGCAAGTCACTTTCACACCAAAAAACTAAACACGAAAGTAAAAACTCACTCTTCTGAGGCCAAAAAAAACTATGCGTGAAGTACCTCAGGGAAGTGCATTTGCTCCCTTACTATTTTTAATCTTTTTTGAGGATTTTGCAAACATCAATGATCTAATGCAAATTTTAGAATTAGGTCTTTTAGTAGAAAAAACTGAGAAAAACTACTAAATATTGTTTTATTTAAGTAACTCACTGCACAGTAAGAATTTTTTAGACGCAAGAGAAAAAGAAAAACATCATTTCATAGACATTTTTTTTTACTGTTCTAGAAGAAAACTGCAAAGAAATACTGCTGCCAAGATTAAAATTTTCTTACATACTTAATAGACAATATTTGTACTTGCACTGTTTAATTGTAATTTATTATTTTTAGACAATAGAACAACAGATTTTAAACACTTAAAAATAATCCCCTAAATAATACTATACAACGGAGAATTGATAATAAAATAATATTACATTTTGACAAAAGCTAGATCATGACATTTGTAAATAAAAAAAAAACACGACCATCATTAAAAATGTATTACGGTAAACATGTAATATCAAAAATTACAGAAACAAAATTCCTTAGACTTCTTATAGACATTGAGATAGCCTGGAAATCACATATTAAGAGACATTAAGCTCTAAATTACAAAAAAAATCCTATGCATTGTATATATGCTATCGAAAGTTGCAAATCTAGATACTCTAATTAACGCATTTAAAATGCGTTTGTTGAAACAATGTTAAATTTCATGCTCTGGCATGAATGGGCCGGCTCGACCGGAGTGAGACCACTGCCTCACAGGAAACTGGCATAAAACGTTGTTGTGCTACGTTTCGTAAACGTGGCACAACAAGAATTTATTTGAATAAACTCATTTGAGTTTACCAGTGGCCCAAGTTCTCTAATCCCCATTATATCCTTATTCTCACATAAAGGCCGGCAACGCACTTGCGACTCTTCGGAAGTCATGAGTGTCCATTGGCGACTACAGTTGCTTTCCATCAGGTAACCCGTCTGCTCGCTTCCACAGACCACGAAAGAGTATTTAGTGCACAAAAAAGATGCGTACGATCCACGTGCTACCTAAAATAATCAGATAGTCAGCCATACTTCAAAAGTCTGAAGATATTAACGTTGTCGTGTATAAATGAGTAACTAGTTTTTCTCAAGAAAAGTAATAGGCATTTATATGAAAATTTCCGTAGTGTACGCTATAAACGACAACTAAAAATCCCATTTTCAAAAACTGCAAAATTTAATAGCAGTGCATACGTAATGATGCCAAGACTCTATAATAAATTACTAAATGACATAATAGAAATTGGCGATTTAAATAGATTTAAATTTAAACCAAAAGCATTCCTATTTGACAAACATTTAAACACGATTAAAGAATATTTAATTAAATAGTTTTGACTAATATCATTAATGAAAGAGACTTATTAAAATCAATAAACATTGTCCTAAAATGTATTTAGATTTTTCACATTTTATACAACTTGATTAATAATATAATGAAAAAGTAAAATTTGTATTTATAGTCTGAATGTATATTTCATACTAAAATATTTGCATGACAATAAAACGGTAAAACATGTTATATTTGAACATAAACTGTAACATCTAATTTATAATGTTTAAAGTAAATAAATATTTGAATTTGTGGGGAAATTACCGGATTACCAGAACCTTCCGGCTGGTATTTTAGGGGTATCAGCAACCGGACCCGGTGCTAATAGTTTGTAACTCATATAATAATTTATCTATAATATATTATCAATATCTGCTACCTCTTGATCTCCAAACTTCTGAACAGATTTTGTTGAAATGTATTATGATTTTTTTATACTTTAAATCCCGGGGAAGGACATCTAATTTTTATCACGGAAAAAAGTTACAGTTCCCGCTTATAGAAATATCGAAATCAATAGTAAACATTCTTTACTGTTCACACACAATTTGACAATTTTTCAAACATTTCTTAAAGCACAAGTATGACACAATAATGGCCTTTTTACTACTTAATAATTTCTTCCAGGCAACCACTGGTAGAAGAAATTATGACTTACGTAAATGTGCCATTAATAAATATCTTCCCTTAGTTTACAACACCGCTTGAGTCATTTACAACTTTACAGGAGACGAAAAAACAAAAATGCGAAGTCGCGAGGCCAACCGTCTTCAGCGCTGTCACAATTTTTTGAATTACGGCTTATGACTGTCTGTAATTTATTTAATGTCACCAATGACTTGAAGCGCAATGAGCGGCTCTAGCCAATGGCATTTAAATGTAACAACCGCAAATTTTCGACTTGAGCGTTGTTGTTAGCTAATCCCCAATATGTAAAATATATACATAATTGAAGAGGATGGAAAATTTAATAATACGACTGATCGCCTTCTATCGATGGCCAGAATTACACATCTCGACAAAAATGAATAATTTTTATAGTTATCAATTACTTTAAGCTATCTTAAGGAAGTGTTGTTCGTTTGACTTAAGAGTTTTAGATTTTTTTATTAATGATACTTCCCTATAAACCACACGTAACACCGCGTGACATAGTTAAATTATAGCACAAAAACTACAACCGGTTAATAATACCGATAACCGGAAAGCCGGCATAAATATAGAACAGAATTAATCTAACAAAGGCCTTATTACCTACCTTGATCCACACAACGTAATTTCATCTGGAAGATATTGAAGGCAGGAATGATTGAATAGTCTTGCGGTTATAGAATATGAGATAGAAGCGATACTCCGCACTCGAATAAGCATAAAAGTCTTGTATAATTGTTATACGACCAATATATACACGCTCAGTCTAAGGTCTGTTTCAAAACTAGCATAGTGTACAAAATTTTAAAATATGGTCCATATTTTTATCCTCTTTATAACATTTCTAACAATTTTTTTTATATTATATAGCTTTTTTCGGCGGCTTCACCTGCATTCAGAAGTATCATACCAACTTTTAAAAACTATTTTACCCTGTGGAAGTGAAGTTTCGAAAACGGTCTGACTCGTATTAATTTAGAATCAGCAGCTCAGAAACAAAATTTCAGATCTGTAACTTAAGAAATTATGAACATTCGTAGAAAATTTCATAAAATCTTTAAGCCCCTTTTTACCCCGAATTTTAAAAAATGCTTAAATATAAATGGATACGATTTATTTTGATTCCGTAGCTCAGAAATAAAATTTTATCTCTTTAATAAGTTAAAGAAAAATTTTGTATGAAATTTTTAACCCATATTTCATCCCCTTAGGGGTAGAATTTTTGAAATTCCTCAGTGGGTGTCTACTCAATAAAACAATCCTACTCACAAAATTTTATGGTCGTAAATTCAACAGTTTTTGTTCGGCGATGAATAATCAGTATGTCAGGACTTGTTATTTTATATTATATATGAAATAACAATTCCTGACTGTCTATAAACAAAAAAATATATATCCACTACCGAACATATAACCTCCTCGTTTTTGGAAGTCGGTTAAAAAGACCTAGAATACACTCGCAATTCTGTTGCGCTTAAATACGTGTATCCTGCGGGAGCCGCACATTTTTCTGGGTTAAAAACAGTCCTAGATTATCTCCCGGGACTTGTATAATCTGATTAATAAATTCCATCTTAATCAATTCAGTAGCTTAAGCGTAATAGATTATAGACAGGTCGGATTTGCAATCATCATTCAAAGAACTTTGTACGCAATTTTTCATCCACTAACGGTCTACCCATTTGGTTTCATTATTTATTCTAAATTTCCTACATTAGAGCCCTTTAAGAGTCAACCTAAAATAGTGTAAATACTAAGCGCCTGTTTCATCGCGACTGATAAAGTTAAAGATAGGCTATCCAGTATCCACAACTTTTTTTACAGATTCTCCATACGACACCTGAAACAGGCCCACGATCCTTTTCCGTCTTGTCACTTCTATTCACATATTTGCTCTCAAAGTAGGATGATATTAATCTGTATTGTATTAGTTTCTGTAATTCGAAGGGACGCTGGCGATTAAATTAAAATAATCTATCCTATAGTAATTGACTGGCCTAATCACAGAATCACGCAGGTGGCGTCGTTTTGGAAGTAACTAATTGGAACGATTAGAAATGGTTATTCTATAGTATTGAATATAATATTTGCCCGTGGCTTTGTTTGCGTGGCATTTGAAAATTGGGTAAAAATGGGATTATTTTAGAAAAAAATTATGATGTTTTGCAGCAATAAATAGCTACATGTAGTTCGTAGCGATATGTATCTCGTAGCGATATGTAGCTTGTAGCGATATGTAGCTCGTAACAATATGTAGCTCGTAGCGACATGTAGCTTGTAGCGATATGTAGCTCGTAGCAATATGTAGCTCGTAGCGATATGTAGCTTGTAGCGATATATAGCTTGTAGCGATATGTAGCTCGTAGCGATATTTAGTTTGTAGCAATATAGCTAGTTTTGCGATAAATTGTATACACACATTCGCTACACTTAGTAGCAAAATAAATATATTTTTTATTCACCATCTTTATTAAACACATATAAATAACATACAATGGTATTCCCTCCTTAGTCCTTTTTAGGACCTGAATCAAGAGATTTTCGGCGTAGATATTATTTGTATGGGAAAATTTGAATCGGAGGAAAACCGCAAACGCAACAAACAGATCAATAGGTGGTATCGTTGACATAAAATGTTCGAAATATTAGGGTTCAGGCGACCTTATCTTATCAATGAGGACCAAAGAGCTAAGAAGGAAAGAGGAGTTGTGCTTTCACCCCTAGCCCTCTTTCACCTGAATTATTTTGGCCACTAAAAGCAGCGGCGTCATGGGCAGAAAGACCAATGTCATTACAAAATGAAACCTATTGCTTACATAAAGTGGCAGTTTTTTTTATGTGTTGCGGCTGGCAGCGAAGATCAGAAAGCTAACTTAAGCCTGGTAACTGCTCGCCGGCCGTATTGCTCAAATTAGTAGTGAGCTTTCACATGGCACGGCGATGCGGAGACCTTACGTCGTCCGTGCTTACATAATAAAAACACATTGGGGTGTATTTGAGAATGGTTTAGATTCATAAAACGTAACCGGCAAGACAACTGATCCTGGATGGATGATGATTTTGTTGGGTCCTTTATATGAAGCGTCCGTGGCCTGGTGGGTAAAAACTTTTGGTCGCATTCGAGAGGGTGTAGGTTCGAACCCGGATAGAGGCGTACACCAATGAGATATTTTCACGCTTCAGCACAGATCGGCTCGATCGGAGTTATACCACGGTCTCACAGAAAACAGTGTTGTGCTGTTTCGTTCAGTGAGTGAGTTTACCGGTGGCCCAACTTCCTTAATTCCCTATTCCTATTCCCATTCCCTACTCCCTCATAAAGGCCGGCAACGCACTTGCGACTCATCAGATACTTTCCATCAGTTAACTCGTCTGCTCCCTTACCCCACAAATATAAAATAATTAATATAAACTATTACCTCTTGACGCTAGCGACGCAGCGGGCAAAGGCCAGCTATTCAATAAATGCCATGTCTATAGTATTCTTTGGTTCCCACATGAGGCGAGGAATCGCGACAGCTTTGATGTAAATATTTTGTTTACGAGTTCCGTTGCTTGTTTCAGACTTATATTTACTGCTAGATGGTGCCCGCAACTTCGTTTCTCCAAAATTTTTGTACCGCGCCGGAACCGTACATTTTTTGGTGATAAAAATAGCCTATATCCATCTCCGGCATTCAAAGTTTATCCATACCGAATTTCAGCAAATTTGTTAAGCGACTTGGGGATGAAGAGTGTCACCTCTTCACACCTAAGACGCTTAAGCCGCCGTCAGATAGAAGCACTATTGCATTTATGATATTAGTATGTATATTCTAAGAACTATTAATTAAACCTTCAATAAAATTATAGGATTAGTTCCCGAGCCGGTGGTAGGCACCGTAGTCTCGACGTTCCAAAAGTGTACCTAAAGTACTCATTTTAAATAATAAAAATATATTTTTATTTTTTTTACTCGCAACTTTACCCTCGTGAAAATGATTTAGTGGGCTAACAGTTAATCGGAAAAAAGTATCCCATATTCTATTATATAAAAATGAGTCGGGTACTTCCTGACGCTATAACTTCTCAACGAACGAACCGCTCAGCATTGCGTTCGTTGGAAAGGTCTTGGGCTCCGTGAGGTTTGGAGCAAAGAAAATTGGCGAAAATTTTAAGAAAAAAACAGGAGAGCTGGAAAAAATATTTTTCAGATACAACGCCATCTCTGACAGCATGCACTACAACTGCGCCAGTACGTGGTTTTTACACGATTGTAGAAATTCATGCGAGCGAAGCCGCAGGCAAAAGCTAGTACTTTTTAACCGACTTCCAAAAACGAGGAGGTTATTATGTTTGGCTGTGGATATTTTTTTATTTTTTTTTATTTTTTTTTATGTATGTTCAACCATAGCTCCGCCGTTTGTGAACCGATTTTCAAAATTTTTGGTTTGTTGTATAGGGTATTGTTCCGAATAGGTCCCATATTCACCATGATGGTGGCTGATGATGGGAACCATGAGTAA
>JAOTAV010041070.1:0-17986 GCA_026546445.1 Cyclargus thomasi
TGATTGATTGATTGATTGATTGATTGATTGATTGATTGATTGATTGATTGATTGATTGATTGATTGATTGATTGATTTCTACCACTTCATCTAGGGCGCTGCGTGACGCTTCTGCTGTTTGTGGCGTTGACCATCTTATACTCAGCGTACTGCGCCAACATCGTGGTACTGCTACGAGCCCCGAGTTCCTCCGTACGTACGGTGCCAGATCTCCTAACCTCACCACTGAAGCTGGGTGCCAGTGATTTCGAATACAACCGATATTTCTTCAAGGTCAGTATTAAAACAATCACTTAACTGTTTATAATTATAATATCTGCCTTTTGTACAAATTAAAATAAATAAATTAAAATAACAAATATATTAAAGAGATTCAGATTTAGGGCCTACTTCACCGCTTACAGATAGTCTATTTATTTGATAGATACAACTTTATTTGACAGATTTTGTATTGAGAATCTGTTAAAAAAAGTTAGGGATAGCCTAACAGAAACTTTAACGGTAAGTGGTGAAACAGCCCTTTAAGATTTTTGTAATTACACACAATTGTTTCAAGGCCGACTTAATCAAATGATGATTGGCCTTTAAATAAAGAAAAAAAACTGAATCAAAAATTACTTTTTAGAAATTGAACGATCCCATCCGAAAGACTATCTACGATAAGAAGATTGCTCCAAAAGGCAAGAAACCTAACTTCTACAGCATGAAGGATGGAGTCGAGAGAATAAGAAAGGTAGATGTAAATAATCTAATTACTACTGAAACATATCGTATACTAGATATGATGCCTGTAACACCGTTGCCGCAAATAGTTGTTTATCGCGAGGTGTTCCAGCTCACACCCTTGTCCCTTATGGTGTTGCACAAAATTTCGGAAATAGAACAAGTCAACAAGGTCGACATAGACTAATTGTACTGTGGGGGTATATAAAAGGCCCCTTATAGAATTGCCCTGGGATTTCTATAGCACGATACAAGAAACACGTGGTAATTCGGTTACGCTATGTAGTAACTCAAAGCATCTCCATAGTAAATTTCAGCAAAATCGGTTCAGCTGTTTGGGCATGAAGAGGTAACGACCAGACAGGCAGACAAATGGACCCTTTTGCAATTACATTATTTGTGTGGGCATGGATATTCTCAATTTAGGTTTGTAAAAAAGTTTTAGCTTTATCAGTAGAAGACATATCTGCAAAACGACGGTGCCTTTTTATAATTTTCTCGTAGGGCCTATTCGCGTTCCACATGGAGCTGAACCCAGGGTACCGGCTGATCCAGGAGACGTACCACGAGGACGAGAAGTGCGACCTAGTGGAGATAGACTACATCAACGAGATCGATCCCTGGGTGCCGGGTCAGAAGAGGTCTCCTTATAACGACATGTTCAAAATCAAGTAAGAGGCTATTTTGAACCGACATCCAAAAAGGAGGAGGTTTTCCAATTCGACAATTTATTATATGTTCTTTCTTTATTATAAAATGACGTCCTTAACTCTTAGCCTCGTGAATAATGTATTATTCTGAGATTGTGCCTATGTTGTTCCCCAAAACTTGATCTGTCTGTATACTAAATTGGTCCAGCGGTTTGGAAGTGAATTGTTAACGAACAGACAGACACACTATCGCTAGGATAGTAGCGAAGATGTTTGTTGAAATGGAATAATGCACGACAACACAATTCAAGATGGTGCGTCATTTACTCAATTTCTTTATCTTTAATTCATCGTCGCAACAGTACAACAAAAACACGCATTTAAGACTCAAACTGTGTCTCTTCATAATAAAACAATCTACATCCATCTCAAAATCAACAGCTTTATCAAGATCCGTGAGTCCGGCATTCAGTCGTGCATCCATCACCGTCTGCATGTTGGTAAACCGAAGTGCTCCGGCAGCATCTCCACGTTCAGTAGCGTTGGCTTCACCGACATGTACCCGGCAATCATCGCTACCTTGTACGGCATGTTGCTCGCACCAGCAGTGCTGTTATTGGAGGTCATGTTCAAGAGAATGTAAGTTACAGATAGTTTAATTTAGTTGTGCGTGCGTCCGTATGTGCGCGTGTGCTTCGTACACAATTTTCATTCATGTGGCAGTGTCGCGGCAGGCGTCGTCCGAGTAAACAAGGACCACGCGCACATCTAAGTTGAAGTTACTATAATGCAATCGGGTTTTTGTCTCTTTTCATGTTAAATCAGGGGAAAAGCGAACGATTCACCAGATGGAAAGCAACAGCCATCGTCCAAAGACACTTCATAAGATACAGTAATAAGAAGTTCGCCTCCGGTAAACTCGCTCGCTTGACAAAACACAGCACATTGATGGCTTTCCCATGATGAACCCATAAAATTAAATAATATAAGATTACATAGCTATTTGACTTGGTCATCTCATTTCCATTTTTGTTGTGGTCTTTCAGCTGGGTTTGATATAACGCTAACATATCAAGTCTCCCTATGATTTAACTATTAGTATCTTATTAAAAATTGAGTAAAATCTAATTTAATTACAAAACTTTTTCAGCACGCTCCTAAGAGAAAAGAGAAAGATGCAACTGAAGAATGAACCCTAGATTATAATATGTAGTAGCACTTAACACAAACATTTTAATAGTAGTTCCAAAATTGAGTCGCCGTATAATCTGCCCCTTATTTGAAGTCGGTTAAAAACTAAATAAACCATTCGATCATAAAGAATAGTTCACGACGTAGCAATTATCGAATTATTTTAACGACTGTTTACTGAAAGGCTCGGTATATAATTTTGTGCTTCATTATTAATAGCGTAACAAGCAAAAAGCCCAGTTTTGCTTTGAATATTAGTTCCGTTTGCTGTTTTTGTAGAGCTTCGAGCCAAAAATAGCGTGAAATAAGAGTTCATGAATTATATAAAGACAGATTTATGCATTTAAAGATGTTGTTTGCTTTGCATACTTTTTTCTACAGCTTTTATACTTCTGTACTATACCGTTTAATTGTTAGAAAATGAAGTCTATAAATATTGAACAAATAATTAAATCATATTTCAGTATTTTTATTAACCCCCTTATTAATAAAAATATTTAAACAATATTTATCTAGTCAAGGTTCGCTGTTCCTTTCTGTCGTGTGACGATCTCAATATTCCAGAAGGGACAGAGAACCTTCATTAGTTAAACATTGATTAAATATTTATACGAATAAGGGGGTATAATTGTGAGACATTTAAAATACTAATCCTACCTATGATAACATATTATTATGTAGGTATATACCTAATTACACGTTGCGGTGGTAAATCTGTATATCAATTAATTTGTCAATACCTTTTTAATAGCTTTCACGTTAAAAAACAACTCAGAACTTAGTGGTACAGACGTGATGATATTTTGACTCAACTCGCAGCTTTTCACAAAAAAAATCATTTATTGTAATATTTAAAATATTAGGCAAGTAAATAAGATGAGGTGGTATATTATAATGCTGATGATAATGCATACTATACAAGCTAGGGATATTTCTACGACCAACTTTATCAAAAGCTACATAAAGCACGAGAGAATCAATAAAGTTGATTTCAGTAAATTGGGCTGGCCGAAAGGTAAGCCAATTATTACTATATTTTTTTTATTACTAGACTATTCTGGATGTCAATGATTACCATATTTTTTTAACGATTTTAAACTTTTTAACCTACTAATTGAAAGTATTGATTTGTTAACGAAATCAAATTATTTGTTGCAGGAGCAATGTTAAGCCTAGTGAAAGTTTTATCAAATGCATCCGTAACGTCTATTTTTACGAATGGAGCTTCATGCCACCCTGGAACTTTGTTTGTTGTTGATTTAACTGCAACCAGTGTGGAAGTTTTTGATAATGTAAGTAATATTTTGAAATACGTTTCCTTTGAAAATATTATTTCTTAGATCTTTAAGAACACTCCAGCTTGCTCTGATGCATCATTAATATAAATTATAAAGTCTGAATTTCCCTAGTTTCGTATGTTCGCACTAATTTCGGCGTCAATCGATTTTGTTTCGGTTTGATGTTGGAAAAGGTATATTTGGAGAAGGTTATTTGGTTAAATTCAAGTGTATTGGAATATAGTAATTTTGCGGTGCTTTGGCAATAATTAATTAAAAAGTTCAATGTCTTGTACAGGAAACAGAATATCTTCGATATCCGTACCGCTGGCTTGTCCTTGATGATGCAATCGATAATAATAGACTTCGGGACTTACCGCTATTGCTGGATAGCGACTTTGTTGTAGCTGTACAAACTAACCTTAATTTTAAACTCACTGAATGTAAGTTTTTCGTTTTAGCCTTTATGTCTAATTGTCACGTGTTAAATAAATAAGTAGGTAACAAAATTCAAACTTAATTTTAAGTTAAACAAAATCTAGTTTGAGTTAACTAGATTTTGTGTTTATATGCAATTATTAACTTAAAATTAAGTTTAAATTTTGTTACCTACTTATTTACTTAATACGTGTAAATTAAAAATAAAATACACTTAACTACTTATCTACTTGATACGTGTAAACTAGACATAAGTCTCTGGCATATCCCAAGTATTTAATACCAAAAATGACAAGATCTATTTAATTTTTTCGATTTACCATTTTATAGTTATCACCGTTAAATGTAATGTATCCAACAGTATACAAACCGTCACCAAGAGCCTCCACAATCTCGAAGATACTTGGCTATTATGATGGAACTCTACTTGACATTCAACAAAGGAGAGAGATTTTTGCTAATCGAGGCAACCTTATGGGCTATCCTATAGTTATGTCAAATGTTATAGAAGAAACCAACGCGTCTAAGAAGCACTTTGTTAAGGAGGACAGATTGTAAGGTATCTAGGCTTTATTAATTATTATGACTACTACTATTTTCTCTAACAAATTTTTATTTAACATTTTTCTGTTCAGAGACTCACATGATTTAGTTTCAAAAATAAGCTGGTGTGTATCACTACTAGTATTTGAGATGTTGAATGCTACTCCTATACATATATTCAGTTACTCATATGGCGTAAGAAATGGCGGGGGTTGGACTGGAATGACAAACGACTTAGCTTCTGGAAGGGCCGATTTGGGTAAGAAAATTTACCTTGTTACGTTTGTAATTTTCAGGGAAATTAAAACAATAAAAATAACACAGACTACGAAATAATACAATAAAGATATTTTATCATTTACACACTATCGTTATTGGGCAGTAAGGTTTATTTTCCGTCTTATGTTGAATACAAAAATATAGGACAGAGATGTGAACCTTGAAGTACTCCATTTCTTCAATTTTAGGCACAAGCTGTGACGTGGATACGTATAGAATGGATGTGGCAACTTTCACCGATTCCGTTGTTCCTGTGGACAAGAAGTTCATCTTCCGCCAGCCACCACTTTCGTACATCACCAACATCTACATACTGGTGTTCTCCACTAAAGTCTGGGTTGCTGTAACTGTCTGTGCCACCATCGCGGTTGTTTCTATATTTATAGAGAGCAAATCTGAACCAAGAGTCGGAAAGGTAAAATCTTCATATGAATGGATTCTTGTGTGAAGCGCCTGATCTTTTATTTTTAGGAAATACCGCATAATATTTTGTTGTACTTATAATGTTTCTTTACAATAAAAAGTTTTCACTATTTCATTAAACATAAATGTGAGCTCTTACTTAGCGCCATTTTCCCTCTTCCCTCTACTACAATTTTTTAACTTTTAGGATGCTTCTGAACTAGATGGGAGTATCAGCGATGCTTTATTCCTCACAATGAGCGCATTGAGTCAGCAGGGCTGTTACATGGAACCAAGAAGACTATCTGGTGATTTCTTTTAGTTTCTTTCAAGTCCTTTGAGCTAACATTGAGATAAGGTTTATCTAATAACAAACACCACAATATTATTGAGCCACTATTGAATTTCTGATCGGAAAAAATCGCCATAACACAGAGTGCGGTCATATGTTTAGTTGTGGGCCCCACACACCATCCGAAATTTCTGATAGACTCTGGTATCTGAAAAGCGTCCGAATTTTCCGTTCAGAAATTCGAATAATATCTAAAGATTTCTTTCCATTTCAGGTAGAATAATAGCCTTCGTGACATTCACATCGATGATGGCGACGTATGTGGCGTACAGCGCGAACATATTCGTGCTGTTGCAGGCGCCGTCAACCGCGGTGACGTCACTAGAACAGCTAGCCGACTCCAAGATGGCGCTGGCCGCTGTCGATACTGAGTACAACCGGAATATGCCGAAGGTACTATCGGGGAAATTGATCACATTTTTTTGACTTCAGAAAAATATTCTCTAGTCTGATACACACACGGGCTCCAGAACTCCATGAAATGCGAATAGATCTATAAACTTTCAGCTGAAAAGATTCATAAATTGCGGATCAGCAAAAGTGGTCGTGTTATATCAAACCCAGCCGATAGATTAAATAGTATTTACATATTGCGACATTATGACGTAGGTTCTCAACTGACTCTGTTTCAATTTCCTCGACTGTACAGTAGTAAAGGTAAAATAAAGAGATATCTTTGTGTTTCCAATTGGCTAGTGACTTACATCTACTGTTATGTCCTACTGAAACGCCTCCGTGGTCTAGTGGTACGAGGTAGTGGGTTCGATTCCTGCGTTGGAATCACGTTATTTCCAAGTTTGGTTGGGACAAGGCCACCTGATTGTCTGACAAGTAAGATGATCCATGCGTCGGATGGGCATGTAAAAAGTCGGTCCTGCGCCTGATCTCTCGACAGTCGTGTCGGTCATTCGTCCCACTGGATTATGAGAGTAAAAGGAAGATAGAGTGCTCCTGTGTACTGCGCACACACTTGGGTATTATAAAATTACTCCTGCGAAACAGGCCTGGTTTCTATGAAATCGGCCACCGTCACCGAAACCCGTGTGGGAGTCATTATGTCCTACCCAATACCTACCACAACATCAGTTCGAGAAGTAACCTAGAGAGAGAAGAAACGGTGTAAGAAACTTACTAGTGTATTAATATTAGATATTTAGAATCTCCTTTAACAGAAAAGAGATAATCGAACGTGAATGAAAAGAAAAACCTACCTAACCTACTAAGTATAAAAGTAGTAATTATTTAATTATCCTTTCATATAATGTTAAGGGCTGGATAACAGTAAAGTATTATCTAATTTATACGAAGTTCTGCGAAGAAGTAGTGTTTGTATAAGGCAAGAAGCCCGTGGTACAAATTACAAGTCCAAAACATAAAAATCAACCGCACTGTTAAAAATTTCCATAGTAAATTTACTAAATTTGTGTAGGATGTTTTTACGCACCACATTTTTAGAAATTTGAAACTCAGTCATGCAATTTTACTACACAATTTTTTACAGAATATTTGTAAAAATGCTACCTACTTCGTATTTGAGCTATTACAAAATGTAATATTACAAGAAATGCGTGTTTGAATTCCAATACAATATAAGATTTTGTAATTTTAGGATGCATTTGCGTAGTAAAATTGTAGTAAATTTACAAAAATTTTAACAGTGCACATTCAAATCTACGGCCTCGACCGTTTTTGGCCTCCTACTCTATGGTACTATATTTCACGGTTATATGGCTCCTCTTCTTTGGCGAAGACGGACGATGACAGGCGAGCACGGTTGGGTAGAAGACATACTCGAGATATATTCGCCTTTAATCGGCGAGTTGTCAAAATACTACGGCCGATTACGTGAACGATTGCGCGACGATCGTGCTGAATGACGAACAACAAATATCGTCGCTTAGTTGACTAACTTAGTAGCTTGTAGAGACTGCATTAGAGTAAGACCCAGCATTCCGATCCTTAAAATAGTCCCAGGAGCCGTACTCCGAAACTGTCTTGAGCTTGCGAATCACAAATGTGAATTAACGTTACTATAGTAGGACGGCACGAAGAGGTGGCAGACAAACTTTTACGCTCACAATATTAGTATGTTTTTTATGATATTTAGGGGGCAAGCGAGCAGACGTTACCTGATGGAAGGCAACTGCCGTTGCCAATGGACACTCGTAACATTCGAGAGTCGCAAGTGCATTGCCGGCCTTTATGAGGGAATAGGGAATGGGAATAGAGTAGGGGGATTAGGGAAGTTGGGCCACCGGTAACTCACTGAACGAAAGACAGCACAATGCCGTTTCGCGCCAGTTTTCTGTGAGGCCGTGGTACCACTCCGGTCGAGCCGGTCTATTCGTGCCGAAGCATGCCTCACCCACGGTAAATGTGTACAAAACTAGTCTTGACCTCCATGGTTGTAAGGTGATAAGCTGTCTGATAGAGTTATCACGAGTGACGAGGCGGCAGGTCTTGATATAATCGGGTATCCACTTAGCTCGATGATTGCCAATACTCAACGGTGACAACCCTATTAGTTGCTAGCTCCCGCATTTACTGTTCCTAAAGGTAGGCTTTTGAAGTGAGCGTCACTAAACCCCTTTTGAAATACGGTCGCGGTCTATACAAAAGCGTATAACTCGATACAAGTCCATACATTACTGAGAGTCGAGTCGCCATAAAGATACGTATATGCAAGGGCGACACACAGGGGCTGTACAATGCGCCTTGCCATGTACAAATTCTCATACTTGATCATACACTACTACTTTACGCGGCACGGTGACGGTGCGGTGACTAAGTGGCCGCTGTAAAACAGCGACAGACAGCTGATGCTATGCAGGCAGACAGCGGATGCGGCTCGAAAGGCTACCTTAATAAAACACACGAAAATTGCGAATGAAAAATACTAACGAAACGGTAGAGCAACATACATAACGAGTTTGACATTTAACTCTCTTTTCGACGCGATGCCAACCGTACACTCGAGTCTCCATCTATTTTTACGAATCGATCTGATCCTATAAAAATAATTGACTATCCGTGAAGTTGATTTATAGCGAGATTCTGCTTCTTAGTAACTTGGTCGCTTATGTCGAACCCACGACTTACATGGACTGACATTTTCCTACCAAATGACGTAGGTCCGTCAACTGGCTCCGTATCAATTCCTTCGATGGTACAGCGGTGCTAAAGTTTTTAAGGTTTTCACTTTAAACACATACAAGCTGTACACAAAGTGAAGAAAACATTACGATCCCGGGTTCGTTTTTGCGTTTTTTGTTGTACTTAAGGGAGACGATAAAAAGCGTTTCGGATTTTGTGAGTCCCATGTCCGTTAAGCCCCGCATTACGTTTTCATTTCACTGTAAGGCCTCTAACATATTACCCCATCTTAACACACACACATCGAACAAATTTATTAAATTTAAGTTTTAATTTTTATTCCCAATATAGCCAATTTTTGTGATACAGTATATTCGATCATTCACTCGTTAGTTCTGATAAAGTGATGGACCGAACTGCGCGTCCCGATTGTTGACGAGTAGGTTTGGCAGAAGCTTAAAGAAATGACGAGGATTGACGAGGCGCATTTTCAATTAAATTTTTCAAATCAAGAAAAAATGCGATGCGTCCCGTCAACAAGATGCGCGAAGCTTGACAGTGTTGTTTATTCCACACACGTCGCGACCATAAAGTTTTACGTCTAAATATATTATACGTATGAGGTTACTGATGCCTACAAATTTTAGGATTTACCAAATAAAAAAAAAATATTTAGGCACGAAGAACAACATAAGAAAACAACATAAAAAGCATTTAGTAAAGCTAATAAGCTTTACTAAATGCTAGGCAGTAGGCAACTAGTTGCAAGTCCGCACAAATATGAGTTTCCCTTTTCCTCCTCCGAACAAATATAATATTATGCTTAATACCTAAACTAAAACACATACATATAGGTGCCGATTGCTATTTTGCTAACTTTGCTAAATATCTTGACTGCGTAAGTACTAAATTATATAAAAAAAGACACCGATTTTTTTTAGAAAACTTTAGGTTACCCACTTTCACCCTATAAATTTTAAACGGATCGACTAATTTTCATTAAACATGTCTAAGATCACATACAGTCACTATTAATAAAAAGCGGAAACTAAAAATTATCCCTTGATATTATTCCAGTAAATCACATCCTGGGCGGAAGACCAATATAAATTGAAATCCGATCGAGTTTAATTATTCCAATTCGAGTTAGAATTTAAAGCGAATTTTACGTGACAAACGTCAAAGTCTAATTTCTGTTCATATTTGTTCCGGAGTTTGCGACCGAGCACGTACGGATCTCACGAGTTCCGCCGTCTAAGCAATTCCTCACAGATGATTTCAAATGCGAGCTCACAAGAAAATCTTACAAGAATAATGAACTAACATTCTATTGTTCGCGGTGAACCCAAAACGACGCACGAAAAAACTAAACGTTTTCTCATGCGTTAACGTTCCGATTCTCGCTGCAAGCAGACGCGAGATAAAAAATTAAATAAAATGCCACTTTGTGACATAAGGCAGCCGCGTCATCGGTAGGTAGACAACTGTCATTAGAAAATGAAACTTATTTATGTAATAAAGTGGCATCACAGTTGATTTCTAGTGTGTCGCGGCTGCTTGCAGCAAGCATCGGAACGTTAGCTTAAGACACATTATTACAGAAAAATGGTTAGGAAAATATACACACAATCTTTTTTGTAACAGCAAAATATAGTACGGCGTGTGCAGTTTTTAATAACCTCGTCAATAAAGTTTGGAAGTAATTTAATATCCTTGATGACGTCCAGAACTCCGTTGGGCCTAAAACCATTTATCGCGAGGAAATAGTATACAATACATTTTCCCAGGGAAAATATAAATTCAGCAAAATCTGTTCAGCGGTTTGGGTTTTTTGAGTTTGTGAAGAGGTAACAGATAGAACACTTTCATTACAATTAAGAAATAACATTTTGTCTATACTATTAACATAAAGCTGAAGAGTTTGTTTGAACGCGCTAATCTCAGAAATTACTGTCCGAAATTGAAAAACTATTTTTGTCTAGTTTAGTCTGTTAATCGAGGAAGGCTAGAGGCTATAATATAACATCACGCTATGGCTAATAGGAGCAGGGGGTTATTATGACCGTGACACTAAATACGTGAAGTTTGACGTTCCCTAATTTACCAACATGTTTAAAATCTATTCATAGACAACCAAACTAGTATTAATTCAGTAGGAATAATTAGACGTTGTAATACGAAAAAAGAACAAGGCGTATATTGAATTGGAACCTGGAACCATGCAGGTTTGTAATGGTCATAATAGCCCCTCCCGTAATCAAAAATATTGTAAAAACGGAATAGCCTATAAAGTTTCACGCGGACGTAGTTATCAATATTCGTATTGAAGTATATATTTTTGATTTTTTTTCAACAGAAATTGATATATTTTCATAAACTGTTGGCATTTACAGTTTGCTATTGATAAAATGTTTTCACGGGAATTGTTATTGTAGCAAGAATAATATTATTTTACTAACAGTACTTCCAAATAAATTAATATTGTATGTATCCGTACTAGTTATTTTAAACTAAAATTGCAATATATACAAATTACAGGGCTTCGAAAAGCTAATGACTAATTTAGCAGTATGTTTTATTTGCACATTTGAAATTTATATTGACTCGTAAACGATATTTATATCGGAGATGCTAAGGTCGAAAAACATTGCATGTCACATCTTACATATTATTATGATAGCGTCTTCAAAATTGTATATAACTTTAACTATAGTGATTTATCAATGCCGCCTAAGCCACTAAACTGATTGGGGTGAAATTCGACGTGCAGATACACAGGGTGTAACAAAAGTAAGTGATAAAACTTTAGGGATCGGATTTGTTGCTAATATTGACGTGTTCACAAAAGCTCTCAGAAGACTGACACTCATCAAGACGATGTGGGTGGTAAATTTTTCGCGTATGATGGTGAAAGGTTGCAGGTGGAATGATTCCCAATAGTTCCTCTGAGCACTCCCCTTGATATAGTCTATAAAGGATGCAGAGCTAAGCTACATCTCGGTGCAACTCCAAGGGATCTAGCTTGTTTGAAACACTATGGTAATGTAACTTAGCCTTACCTTGAGATGAGAACGAAACCGGACTTCACTCGATATGTTTACACCGAGTATTTCAAAGCTGCGGGAGATTGTTAGAGGAGTGCCTTCAAAACGAGTATTCGCGACTAGTGGTGTCTTTGTGGCGGTGGGCGCGCAAGCTTGTGTCTTGTTGGGGTTGAATTGAACTGAATTAAGTCTACCCCACTCAGTGGCATTTTCAAATGAATTCTCTTTTTCAGATAATATTTCGAGAGCTGGTACATAAGGCGTCACCTGTACTATCATCCGCATAGCAATGCATGCCGTTTGTCAACAACATGTCATTGATATGCAGTATGTAAAGGGTAGGTGATTTCAACAATAAGTGCCTTATAAGGATTGACCTAAGCTTGAAAATTAACAGTAATAAATCTTGATAACTTTGAAGTCGGTACTATTTTACGGTCGGTCTATTAAGTCGATAAAATGCTGTTAGATATTCGATATTATAAATACAGTAGGTTTAAATAAAGATTATACCTAGAACAAAGCCTCAATTTCTGCGAGAATTTAATATTAGTTAATATAGTACCCTGCCTCGCAGTATGAATATAAAACTTGTCCTTATAAGTTTTAATTGACAAAGTTATAACTCATTCAGACGACGTGTTCGCCGTTCAGCTTAAACCTAATAAATATACAAGAATGCTAGGCCGTTCCTTACAAATTGATGATGAACTAAAAATTTTAATTAGGTTATTGAAAGTTGTTGTCAGCCCTTAAAGCATGAAATGGATAGAACGACAGACGCATAATCTTATTTACGTGATACCAGCTTTTGCCCGTGGCTTCGCGTAAAATACGAATACTTTGGGAACATGATGGATTTCCTAGATCAAAAGGACCCTATATCACTTACGTTTCGTTACGTTTCAAGTACGTCTATGCTAAAATTGGTTTCTCGTTAGGGTGCGAAGGAAGGACAACGCTGATTACACGCGGGCAAAGCCACTCGTGAAGGCTAAAGTTAGTTATCATGACAATCGTGCTGTTCTACTGTACCTCGGGGGTTAGCCAAGATCTGTATAAAATGTATTTAAATGACATAAGGCGTAAAGAACGGTTATGTCATTTCATGAGTATTAACAAATATATTTATTTATTTTATTTATTGCTTTTATATATTGCTTTAAAACTATTGCTGTAAATTCATAGTAGAACTCCAGGAAAGCAATATATTTGTCGATACTCGATAGCGACTACGTAAATTTTTTGTAATCTTGGTTCCACAAGTGACCGGTGGAGGCGCTGTAAAATTTTGCCATACTAAATATTTACGCAGTCGCTATCGAGTATCGACAAATATATTGGTTCAAACTCATGGCAAAGCCGAAGAGCTTATCGTTATGTCAAACATTTCGATAATGAAAGCTGTCGGAACTATTGAATACAATTTGTAGAATTGCAAATATTTATTAAAGTGCAGCCTTCAAAAGATTCTTTTAACAAACTGTTTAAATAAATTTAATGTTACTTTCAAGTTATTTTCACTGTCAGTTGTGAATAAACTGAAGGGATATTAAGCAGCACTCTCGTGCCATTTACCATCAGTGCAATGAAACGGAGGAAAATAAAATATAAACACCAAGTTGACATTTCTCCGGGACCTAGATATTAAAATAAACTGAAGCCATCGAAACACAATACAACAGAACGTTAACTATCGTATCACCGAAGAAAGTGATTCACAGTTGACGAAATTACGTCATTAGAGGTTTATTATATTTCGCGAATTCGTTTTTTGTGATTTAAGCTTACTTATTGTATAGTGGCATTTCCATGTCTAGCCCTTGCACGTATTTTAGAGATACATTTATAAAAAAATAACGTCAGTGTCACGGCTCCCGGTTTCGACTGCGCTTCAGATATCAGATCGTTCGGTTTTTTCGTGCCGAACCCTTTGCAGGTTCCCAACTTACCTACGACGTGGTGCTTTCAACATGGGGATAAAACGCGGGAGTCCAAGTACTGAAGTAAAGTCGAAGAACATTTACATTGGGAAACATATTGAAGACTCGATCTTCGTCAGACTAACTAACCAAGTAAGTTTTAATTCGACGTGAATAGCCATTTTCCATAATAAATTAATAATATTTTATGTACCTAGTTCATTCATAAGAAATATTGAAACATATTACATGTAGTGGTTTTATTCCGTTACGCAATATAAATGTACAGTCAAGTTTTTTTACATCTACCTACATTTTATACAAATTTACGAATACGCAACTGCTAAAGTTGGTGATTTCATCGTTCGAAGACTAATGCTAAACAATAAAACACGCAACTACCAAACCTGGTTTTTGCTATATGGACGCGCAACTGCCAAAGGGCAGTTGTCGTTCAAAAGATAATATGAATGTGCAACTGCCAAATTCGAGGCCTTTGCTGTTCAGCTAATACATAATCACGCAACCACCAAACTGGGTTTTTGATTTCTAGAATAGTCAATAACTATTCTGTCATTGTTCACAGATCGTAATGATCCTGCTCAAGCAGTTGACCACGTGGATGTTATCTCGCTCCTATTTCTGGCTGAAGACGTGCCGGACCTGAACCTTGGCCCGGCAATCACTCCGACGTCGTCGGAAACAGCGTCATCTGTATACGAATCGAGTATACGAATTTTTACAAGAATGAATTCGCTCATATAATTATGATCGAACTTCACTTAAGGTAAGTTCGTTTGATCTTCAATTATATCAATTCCATGCTAGCTGTTATCTTGTCGGCTAGGACATGACCAAATAACTTAAGTCTGCAATCTGGCAATTAACCGTTTAAATATGGCTCCGAGGCTAATTGTCCATAAATTGTATGACTTGTCCAAGTTTGACAACTGAAAGTGCAAGCATTGATTGACCAATAAAGTACGAAAATTGTGTGACCGATCCAAGCATAACAATTAAATGTCCAAAATTGTATTACCATTCCGAGTTTGAACACTAACTTTAAGTATATGTTTGTTGCTAAGATTGCATTTTGTGGCAACATTAGTTTGACTGAATTCTTTCTATAGTATAACATATTATTATTCGTAGCCTGAAAGGGATAAGTGGCGATCCGTAACGTTTTCAATTATGGAAGACGTTAGAAGCTACCTGGAAGGAAATAAATGAAAATAATTATTGGCTCACTCAGAATAAACTAGAACATTTTTATTATTTCGTAATTTATGTTTTCTTTTACAGAAATTATTGCTTCAGTCCAGAGCTAGTGCTAATTTTAATTAATAAACTATCTTAGTAACACTATAAAGTCGAAACCAACAAACATAAAGTTTATTTGTATGACTATTTTGGACGGTAACTAATTTAACTAAATCTTGACATTTGCGTTTTCAACTCACCGCAAGCATAAAAGTAGGGGAGCCCATGAGACAATTTCGTGACATGCTTGAGAGCGTCAGATTAAGGCCTGTAATCATTGTCAGCGCTTAGTACTTAAGAGCGTGATAACAAATTTTGAAATGCTATTTCATTCATAAAAAACCTTTATGAATTAAAATAGCATCTCAAAATTTTTTGATCGCGCTCTTGGTATTTAGCGCTGACGATAATTACAGACCTAGGCTTGTGTAGGCTTTCTATATGTCTTTGGTTATCGTGGTATAAAAATCAGGTTTCTTAGTTGGTGGGTCAAAAAAAAGAAGATATATTTTTAAGTATTGAAATGTCATCAGATCTTTCAGATTGAGAGACGGTATGTTAAAAATATGCTAAAGAAAAGTTAAACATAAAGGCTTGATAATTTTAAGGTAAGGTAAATCTCTAATAACAAAGAACGATAAAGCTTCATATTTTGGTAACCAAGCTCCCCATATAATTTATGTTTTATAACGACTAAATAGTTAAGCCCTTATTGGTTGGTGATAAATATTCAATGTAAACAATCTTTAATGCATTTTCTTTCCATAACTTTTAAATGGCTCTAGTGTTTTAACCCACTGCCAAAAACAACTCATTATTTTCTTATGCGTTTTTATGTAAGTAGGTCATAATTAACAAAGTATAAAATGCCTTCACGGCGCTCAAGTCACTACAAAATAGTACTCCGAGCTCCCCTGCCATAACGCAAATATAGCAGGATAATATTTAAGTTTTGGTGGTTCGTTAGCGACGTGAATAATTCATGTACCGTACGTCACGACGATGACAACGGTGTTTGCTGAAATATAACATGTGTTCCGCTCCTACCGCAATCTGTACACGCTAGACGTGGAAGACACAAATTGCAATACGGAATAGCCGGAAACCGTGTTTTTTATATTATTACCCCTAGCAAGTGAGCAGATAGGTTACCTGTTGGAAAGCAACTGCCGTCGCCCATGGACACTCGTAACGTCCGAAGACTCGCAAGTGCGTTACCGGCCTTTTTATGAATGGAACAGTGAATAAGGTTAGGGTTAGGGGAAGTTGGGCCACTGGTATGCTCAGTCACTGGACGAAACACAGCACAACGCCGTTTCACGCCAGTTTTCCGCGAGGCAAAGGTATCATTTCGGTCGAGCCGGCCCATTCGTGCCAAAGCATCTCTCCCACGGCAAAACGTAAACGTTAATCAATTTTAAATACATATAATGCTTGTGTGCACGTTTTTGTCACTGAAAACCTCCTAAATGATTACACCGATTTTGATTGAACTTTTTGAAGGCATTCAAGGGGATTTGACCAAAGTTTAGATCCACAAATTAAGACCGACAGGAAAACGTCTGCCGGGTCTGCTAGTAGGGGTTTATAGCTTAAATGTGAGTGGGTGACATAGTTATCTATCAACGCATACCTTAAAGTACTAGAAGAATCACGTTAGGCATGCAGAAAGCAGAAGCATGTTAGGCAAGCAAAAGCATGTTATAACGTAGGCATTAGCTAAGAAAGGATTTTGATATATTTTTTTATCCTAAAATGTAACTCCAATAAAGGAGGAGGTGTTATGAAAATATATTTTTTCTTATATATTTTCACGCATTACATGAACAATACTTTGACATCCCTGACATTTCTGTGCACCGTAAGCGAACAGAAAAAAGTAACTATGATAAAAACATACCACTTCAGCTCCCCACAATGAGTTTCGATGCGATATAACCTGCGGGTGACACGCAATGGCTATTCCTTTTATCCTTCTTTTGTACTATTTCAACTGACATCTGTAGAGCGTTTTTCCTTTCCGCTATTTCATTGTTTTGTTACCTTGTATATCTAAGGGCCATGTTACACTAGCAGTCGACGGCCGGTGCGACTACGCAACGGTCAATTTTTATCGTAAGTGGTCCAGCCAAGCCATCACGTCACGCTTTATACAGAATGTAACAAAAGTAAGTTATAATAATTTAGGGTTTGTATCTGTTGCTTATATAGAGTTCACTCTGAAAATAGCGGTGCTGAAAGCAAAAAAAAAAATTTTGTGATTTGAATGGGTAAGAGTTTCCCCATACAAATCATAAACATTTTTGTTTGCTTTCAGCACCGCTACTTTCACAGCAGAAGCGGGTACCGATGAGACATTTTCCAATCTCGAGTACATAATACGGATGCTCATTGCCGTGGGAGAGCCACGCTTCGGCATCTGTATATGGACGCCGTACAACCGTTCCGCTAGCAAACAGCTAGTGTGTTATCACGCTAAAGTCTCTTGATTCAAAGTGCTGGGCTCCACGTGTAAATCCCCGTTGTCTTTGATCAGATTTTAATGAATTTCGGCTTAATTAAATAGCAAACCACGAGAAAGATATCGTTTATCCATACTAATATTACAGATGCGAAAGTCTGTTTGTTTGTCTCTCCCGCACGCCCTTACGAAGCAACCAATCTTCGTTGAAAGAATGGAAAATAACGAAGCAAGGAAAAAGCATGTATGACATATATTAGGGTTAAAACAATTAATTATTTTTTAACAAAAAATTAAAACCGACTTCCAAAGGAAAAATCTAAAATAGTACAAAAGAAACTAAAAAGTATT
>JAOTAV010041081.1:0-17983 GCA_026546445.1 Cyclargus thomasi
CCGCCTTTACTTGACACTGGCCATGGTTGTAGCCAAGCGCCATATAAATAAATAAATAAATAAATAAATAAATAAATAAACAGGAGTATTTTGTGTAAGATTATCGTGTCATGTCAAAATATTGTAGTGTGCGTAGCGTTTTATTTGTTAAAAATATGCAAGATTAAAGAATATTTAAAAAAAACATTGGTATTCCACGCTCATTCTCCATATCAACTATAGCTGGAAAAAATTCATGCTTATACATCTACGCGTCTTTCGTAAAAAGGGGTACAAAGTTCTCCGCTCGTGTATTGCAATTTTTAATTCGACATGGAGTAAGCTGACATCCGGGAGTAACACGTGGTCTACTTTTTATTTTCCCTTGTAAATCACAAGTTAATCCCATGGAACACAGCCAGTAAGTTAACATAATAGATATCAAAAAACAGTTTTATATTTTGGGTAACTCATATGATTAAGTAGCAATAGGTTTTCGCTTAGTGAGTAATAACAATAAACGCACCTCTAATCTACTAAGGCGTGTATTACAACCTACATAATATTATACACGAACTCAAAGTAACATGGAAATGGCAATTATGCTACACGCAAACAAACACATGCAACATAAATAATTTAGATGTTTACCAAATAACGATTGTATTGCATTATTTCGTCTTTTTTTTTGCTTTCATGTTACAAGAAAATTGCAGAAAATATATTCTCAAAGTTCTTTTTTAAGTTAGTTATCTATTTTTTCATCGATATTTTTTCTGTGTACTGGAGGTTGCAAATTTCATACAGTTAATTTTTAGTATATTACTTTAGCGAAATTTTCGTCAACAAACTTTAGGGCTTAAACATGGGCTAGCGGGGTAAGTTTAACTTCTTATGAGTCTGTTAAAACGTTATGCTTATTAGCCAAAAAAATTTTACCGTAAACATTGTTTTTTTATAAAGAACTACGAAACTAACCGGTTTAAATGAACTATTTTTTATCCAATACAATATAATTGACACTATAATCCCTGTAGAGGAATTCTTAATTATTGTTTTTATTGATTATTATTTATTTTTCGCTAGCGGGGCGAGATTTTCGAAACTCCGAATGTATGTTCAAGGCCGTTGGCGCCCGTATTCCCCATTAATGTATATCACGAACTTGATTTTCTGTTAATAAAGATATTACAAAAAACAGCATTAAAAGATACAGAAAATTGTATACTTGATTAGTTTTATCAGTTTGATTGAAATAGTAATTATAAATCACTTTTGAACCGGTACCGGCGCGTCGTGACGACTATTATTAAAATTTTTGCGATAAAGGTTAAATATTATCTAATACATATAAATAGTAAACTGGTATTTGAATTTTACAAAATGAGTTAGTGTCGCGTTTATATTTTTTAACAAAAATTACTATAAAAAATACCAACAAAAATTTACAAAAATGTGAGTTAATTTTTATTTTATAGGCATGCGAAAAACAGTCTCAAGACTTAAAGAATGTGTCTAGACTGCTTAGTGGTTTTTTGTGACCTTCATGTCCACTACCTGTTCTGACTGCGATGCTAAACATATAGTTAATAAATTCGGTTATACACTAGAAATTAATGGAAAACAAAATGCATATATTTTACGTTAAGTACAACTTGTATATGAAAGAGGACATAATATAAAATTACGTATCAAACGAAACTGAAATATCGATTACGTTTACTGCATTAAAACACTTAAAAGTAATTAAAAATCAAACAATTCTAACCTTTAGCTCATAAAGCAAATGAGATTCGCCAGAATTTTATAACAATTTTATAACGCCACTGAAGAATAAATTCACGTCTGATTTAAATTAGCCTAGAGCAATAAACTAAATTTTTAAAATAGACATACTTCATAGTTATCCGCGTATCGGACGCCCTACGAAACAAGCCTAAGTAGTTTGGCCGATGGAAAAAACACATACACAAGGTATTTTAGTCGCGTGTTGCTCGGCAGACACTTTGGTTGTTAGTCGGGTACCAAATTTAAGGTATTTATAAAAATTTAAATAAAAACCATTCACGTACAATTTTTTCTTGTGTTTAGTGTAGAAATTGTGTTGTATTTGTATAAATATATTTTGTCCATTTCAATAACTCTTGAAATGGACAAATTAAGTTTTACTGAAGATTTTTTTTTATTGTATCGTTATGTATTTCTTAACTTTAAATGAAATCAAAATATTTAAAAAATATATTATTTTCATTATTTATTAAATAGTTATTTTTGTGAATATAACAATTACTTTGCACTAATTTTAATTCAGCCTTTTATATTTTTCCACTGTGAGACACACCGAAACCCAGCTTCGAAATGTCAGGAATTTTACAAAGCAAAAAAGTGGATATATTTTTTACAAAAAGGAACAAAAAGTAATACTTACTAGATAAGATTTTTCGGTTGTTTTACACTATGATAAACAACTATTACATCAAAGCCACCTTCCTCGTGTTGCCGCTATTTGCTACTAAACTTCAGCGACACATTTGTGTTTTTAATTTCGAGACACACAAAAGTAATACAACGGTATAGGTATACCCTTAAATAAAAATATATTGAACGAAATGTCTGTGCATAATTTTCCAAAATTTTTCGACTTTTTTTGTGCATTTATTGCTCAGAAATTCTGATTATACTTTAATGGCATTCTAGTTAGTTCATATAAAAGCATAAGTATTATAATAAATATAATTTGTGTTCTATAATTAAAAGAGCGCGAAGGCGTGTCAGTGAGCTGCGCCAGAAACATAAATGACCTTCATTATAGCGCCTACCTCAAGTCTCAACACATTGACTTTTTTTTTTCGAATAATAGTTCTTTCTTTTTTTCGGCCGCGCAAAAAAACGCAGAAGAAGAAACATAACGAATATACTATCGTTTGTTATCACCGATCACAAAGAGTGGCCGTAATATTTATTTAGAAATTTGAAAACTTCGGCCATTTTTTGCATTTCGTGACAATCACAAAGTAAAATGACACCATCGTGGAAAATCAATATTCTCATTTGGTTGCCGGTCATTAAGGGGAAGGTCACGCAAAGTTTGCTTTTATGGGATGGACTCCATATCGTTTTATATGTGGTTGTTATAGATAGAAAGCAAATAAAACATACTGCCTGATTAAAAAAAAATACAGTAAGTTAGTAGAATCGTAAAAAATTGATGATTAGATTAGTTAAGCGTATTTTTTTTTTCATTTTTAAGATTTCACAACCATGTATAATGGGGGAAATCGAAATAGAGCCAATTGACGGATCAACGTCATTTGGTCAAAATATTGTCAATTCCATGTAAGTCGTGATCTGTCGGCTGAGTTTGACATAACTCGACCAAACTATTTAGATCCACGGTCAGTATCTGTTTCAACTTCTCTGATTGTACATTTAAAAATAATCTTGCAATTGCACATACAAAAATAATTTGCTTTCAACTAAGTAATCCTCAAAAAGTCCAGTCGGTTGATTGCTTTGTTAGGGCGTTGAGGAAGGTTCAAACAACCGTACAAACAAATGCACTTCCGTATTTAGAATATTAGTATGAATGCGTTGAAACTTGTCTTATTTCTTTAACTTCTAATTCGAAAAAAAAATAAAAATTCGATAAAAAAAATCGATAAAAAAATGTCAATACAATCTTTATTAAACAATTTTTAATATTCGTAACGTTGCTTTTAGAAACTAATGTATCAACCAGGCTACGGAACCTGCTTACATATTATCTGTTTCTTACTTGGCCATTATTCATGTTTGATTAGTATCGCAACTAGCAATGGCGCCAAGTGTTGAGTGTGGGTGTTATCTGTGGCGTCGGCGTTTAAACAAAGCATCCTATTTTTGTAATCCTTTTACTATCAACACGATTTCTTATGATTTTGTTAAATGTTGAGTGAGTACCTCTTTATATCCACAATAATGTATAAGCAACCGTGACATTGCCATGTGCATGTGAATAGGTGTTAACCCAAATGGAGCGCTTTTAACAAAGTCATAAGAAGTAGTCACCCGCTCAAACTATAAACACAGCCTATAGAAATTTGCTATTTCTGATAACGTAGCTTTCTTGTTTCTAATGGTAAAATAGTTTTTGAAATCGGCTTTGTATCTTCGGAGATTACCCGTCACAAACATATACTCAAACGATAACCTTCTTACAATAAACATAGAGTAGTAATAGAAAAGGCACCCATAGAAACTTTTAATACATCATTATTTCGTTTCATAATGACACTTATTGCCTGTTTTACCGTTTACTGATAAGTTGTGGATAGACTATCCATCACATCATACAACATGTGTCAAAAAGAATTGTGAATAGACTATCCAACACCTATTAGTAAGCGGTGAAACTAGGCCCCTTACTGTGGATTTTAAAATGTTTGGCGAAATCGTATACTAATTTAGAATCGTCTGATGTTTCAGCAAAATGAGCTCAGTTCCCGTGGTCGGTCCCAAGCCGTGTCAGGTCACCTGCCCATCCTGCAAGAACAGTATCATGAGCAAAGTGAACCACAAGCCGACCACTAAGACGCATCTCATTGCCCTACTCCTGTGTCTTTGTCTGTAAGTAACCCCTGGGCCTGATTAGCCCATAGGCCAAATTAGCTGAAGGCTAGGGCGTGAAGATCTGAAAGGGGCACTTAAATCGTGTTGCGAGGACTAGTAAATTGAAAAGAAGCCCAGGGCGATCAAAAGTCAGAACACTTGATCAGTTTCTGACTTCTGAGTGACTATGAATTTAAGCCATCAGCACCATCCGAATGCCTTAAAACATTAAAGAGTCTAATTCTAATTTCAAATTGGTCCCGGTTTTGGAGAGGTTCAGTTCAAATACAAAGCTTTACTGAATCATTGTTGCGTTTTTTTATGAAATTAGTGGGTAAATGCTGGCGGGTCACCTTACGGAAAGCAACTCCAGCAACTGCCGTCGCACTACGCTTGTAACATCACAAGCTTTGCAAATGTGTTACCAGCCTTTTAATAAAGGTAGATGCTGCCGGAATAGGGAGTGAGAACTGGACAGGAAATGAGGTGTAGGAAGTTGGGACTCGCTGGACGAAACACAGAGCAACGCTGTTTCACGCCAGCTAAGTTATCTGTAATCTGGTAAATTCTCTTTGCCTTTCCAGCTGTAGAGAAAACCCTTTCACGGTGGCTTTTTCAATTGCTGTGGTGTAGCGATTATCGGGATATTTGCGTCATATAAATTCTCTATCTCAACGAATTTCTACTTGCACACAGATGTTCTTTCGAATGTGTTGTATCTATGAATGTCGCCCTTGATATCTATTTACGAATGTGCTTCTTTCGAGGTGCCCCGCATCGAAGGCCAACGTCTATTAAGATATCTGAAATAATAGGTCAAAGTTTGGGAGCACGCAAAAAGATGGCGGAGATAATTTCGCGTTGACTTGTTTGAGCATATCGTAATATTAGCCTAAAATCTTTGGTATTTATAAAATATAAATATAGTGTTTATACAAACTTCCATACTAATATTACAAATGATAATGTTTTTTTGTATGTTTGTCCACCAAACACGCCGAAACCACTGTGAGGTGATGTTTTGTACAGATAAAGGACAAGATAAAGGACAGATAAAAAGACAGCACAAAATTAAAAAGCAGCTTATTGGTTCTCTAGGTTCCTCCTCATATTATTATACAATATGTGTAAAAAACGCCTACGTGGTCTAGTGGTACAGAGCACGGCTCTTGACTCGGAGGTCGTGGGTTGGATTCCCGCATCGGAAATGTTATTTCCAAGTTTGGTTAGCACAATGCACGATATCACCTTATGGCCAGACAACTAAGATGATCCATGCGTCGGATGGGCATGTAAAAAAATCGGTCCTGCGCATGATTTCACGCCAGACGAGTCGGTCATCCGTCCCACTGGGTTATGGAAATGGTAATGGAAAATAGAGTATTCTAATCAAGAGAGAAACTATAATTCGTAGTAAAAATCATAATATTATGTCATATAGCTATTACTCGTAAAGGTCTCTTATCGTAAGGTCATCATTTGTCAATTGTGGGGAGAAACGGATCAGTTAGGGCTGGTCGGATACCGTAAATATAGTAAATATAGCTTTGAGTTCAAGGTTGTTTGAAATATTTGTGTGGGAGTGTAATTTTATTTTAACTATTAATTTCAGTATGTGACATAGTGATATTACTATAGATACTGATAATATTATTACAATCGACGATATTGATAAGTAATTTAAATAATAAACACTCATAAAATAAATTACACACATCACACAAACATATCTAACTGGTTATCTGTTAGTAATATATTATTTTTATTGTGATATATAAATATTAATAAATTATTATTATTATTAATGGTTCAATAGAAATTATTCATAACAATATCTATGAATTCACACCACGTTAGTCTGGCGCCGTCTTAAGTACTCGAGGGACTTGTGTTACAGGCACCAGACAACGGAAGTATATTTAATACTTTTATACTATACACATATTTAATACTCATCCAAGACCCAGGAAAAATAAGTAACTTTTGCTCCGTCGGCGAGATTCGAACCCTCGACCCCCGGCTTAAGCTACCAACGCGCTTACCAACTGAGCCACAGAGGTCGTTCATGTTATAGTCCTAATTAAAAAAAAGACCCCTAATTCAAGCCCTAATACGCGCTTAAGCCAATAAATATCCTGGAAAAACATTAAATATAATATTTTTTTGTTAACTGAGCAAGCTGAATACGATGATCTCTGGATCATGACAGCTTTCAAAAAAATATGTACCATGGGGGAAATTGAGATAGTGCCAGATAACTAACCACAGTCACACAATGGAATGAATAACAGTGGCCCGACTTGGAAGGGTGATTGAAATTGACGTCATGCCTTGCCGAATGCTTAGACAGTATGCTTAGAGCCTCATCGAGCTTGTCAAAGTCGGACCTGCGCCGATTTTTTACTTTATTTGAAGTCCGCATACTCTTCGTTATATCTATTCTGACAGTCGTTTGTAAGTCGTGATCGGCTGGGTTTGACATAGCGCGATCAATTAACTTGAATCCAAACAATTAAATTGTTATTTAATAAATTGAAATATTATTAAATAACAATTATTAAATTTTTATTTTTTTCATCAGGTGCTGGCCTTGCGTCTGCGTGCCGTACTGCGTTGACTCCTGCAGGAATGCAGATCACTACTGCCCTAGCTGCAACGCCTACATTGGCACTTACCAATCCTAGTACTGATTTCCACGAAGATAATATCTCAATGTGTGTAATAAGATGATTTCTATAACCCATCAATGAGTCTAAAGGTGATAAAAGGTGCACAAATGAGAAGACTTGTGCCTGTTTTCGCCAACCTTAACGATAAGTGTCCCGTTGGTGGCCATTAAGTCCACCTGTCCATACAGATTTTACCAACTTTAATATAATGTCACATTATAGGGCTTAAAAACTTTGATGACATAGAGTTTCGACAAAAATATACTTGTCTTAGGAGATACAGGATGCTAAAATACCGCTAGAAGACACTTAGCGTTAGAAGAAGGTTGGGGAAAACAGGCATTGAGCTACATTTTGACAACGACATAAATTCTTAATAGACATTTACTATACACACTTAACTGAAAAGAATCGAATTATACTCGTGTGACGAGACATTCATATAGCAAAAGTGTTGAAGATTACAGTTCTATGTATACATAAATGGAGGATGATTTTTTTGTATGATATTCGTAAAATGACCATGACATGTGCCTTGCATTTAATACTACTTTGCGTTTTGTTGTCCGAACATTGGATAAAAATTTGAATTCAAACATATATTACAAAATATACTCGTATTTAATACTTCTTTGTAATAAATCCTCGCAGCCCTAAGCCACCGTTGTATGATTGGCCACTACCAATGATAGCACGTTAATCTTCCGATTTCGACTTGTAAAGAAATTGTGAATTAGCTACTAAATAGTAATCTTAGCAATACGCATTGATTGAGCATTTATTTTAATAATTTTAAGGGGTTACAATTATTGTATCTACAATATTATTTAAATCTTCTACAAAGTATACTGTTGTTGTTGCTATTATATTTTGAATCTCATGAGCGTCAGGCAACATATTTTAATATCTGATTTAATGCTTATTGATTTTATTAAGGCCTAAAGAGTTTACTGGAAATATTTGATAATTAGATAGATTTTTTGTTAAAATTATATTTTAGCAAAAAAATACAATTTCACGGTCAGCGATTTATATGTAAAGCAATAAATCTATAGATTTTGTTTGCAATGCATATTTTAGAATGTGATTAAATTTAACTACATGTTTCCTGTTTTATTATTTTTCCCGTTGAGAGCAAGCATTTCAGCTGCTATTGTTTAAATTAGAAACGAATATGTATAATATTATAAATCTATGCGTGTAATAAGGTTATCTCTGGGCACATATTTTATACTAGTTGGTACCCGCAACTTCGTTGCGCGTAAATTTGTATTTCATGCGGGAACCGTACATTTTCCCGGGATCAAAAATATCCTATATGTTGCCCAGGCGTAAAAGCTATTACACAAAAAAAAGATTTATTCAAATCCGTTTAGTACTTCCTGAGATTAGCGGGTACAAACAGAGAAACAGACAAACAGACAACTTTGTTTTTGTCGATATGAGTTTTATTGCTGTTCCTTAGCACACCCACATTAATTATTTTGTAAAAATACTAAATGTACAGACACTCCAATTTTACTGTTTTATTATACGTATAGATGACATCATTGTCAACAATAGCATATCGGTTAATTCATACTTCAGTATAATTAAACTGATATTACTAAACTACTAATATTGTTTATGTGGAAGTTTGTTTGTTTCGGTGTTTATCCGTTGAAACGGATTTTTATTAAACTTTGTATACAGATAGGGTAACTAACTTTTATTTCGATTTGTTCCTCAGGGATACATCATTAGTGAATGTCCTAATTCCAAGCAGCTAATTAAGCTAGTATAATAAGAGAGAAACGGTTTCTACTAGGCATTAGATACATCATCGACATGGCGGTGGACTAACGCGGACCTAGCACGTAACCTTGTGGCACACCGGTTTTCGCGGACGCCAAAAAAATAGCATGACCATGAGCATGACCGTGACTTTTCGCCTCATAGATTTTTGATCTAATATCGCCATACACACCTAAATTATAAAGAAAAGTAGAAATGTAAAAATGCAAAATGTGACTAGAGTAAAGAAAGCTACAGAAAAGGAAAGGAACGTCAAATATAATAAAATCTCTTTAAAACAAATATATTCTATGAAGCTCATATAAATATTTGTTTCAACTTTATTTAATATTTTAATAAAATTACATTTTAATGGGATTAATTCTGTGAATAATTGTTTATGAAAACTTTCGAATTACGGTATACAAATGTGAATAAATTTCTCTGATAAGTACGTTTTCAAGTTGCTTCTTAATCAACGTAGATATAAATAGGTACTCGTATTACACACCCACGATGTCTTTAAAACTTAGCATGGTGCACAATTTCAACAATTATTTTGTGAAGAATCGATACTGTGTTGCTAATTTTTATTTCGACTTTGTTTTTTCATTGTTACAAAGCTATAATAAAGAATCTTTGAGCCTAACCTGAAGCTAGGCTTGTAAAATGGATACTCCAACGAGTATTTTACTACTTTTTAATAGAGGCTTTAACTGATAAGGCTCTCGTAGTGTACCAATTACCGGAGAGGCTATAGAAAAAAAAATTAAGAACGCTCAACGCACTCGGGAGTCGCGTTGCTCTGACAGCGAGTATCGGTCGCGTTCACGCGCAGTGTTTTGCTCATTTTAGCCGGCTACAGTTTACCTGTAGGTTTTGTGGACTTTCCTACACATTTACCAACGTACGGTATGTTGAATTATATAATAATATTAATTCAAAAGCTGGTCGTACCTTTAACTAAATTAAATCGACTGATGTACCTACTGTTTACGCCTCATATTTCAAGGTTTAATTCTACGAACGACCGCTTGTATATTTTAGTATCGTATACCTACTTGTTGCAGAGATGATAATATGTTTGTTTACTTAGTTTATATTTATTTAAGCAATATTTACATAATTACAACGTATAATAAGCTAAAATTATTGATTTTAACCTTTTTTTTATTCGTCTCGTTTTTATTAGCAGATTCTTCGTTATAATGGTAAAAACTCTAATCTAGCGGAAATGCGGCATTAAGATTTTGCCATAAAAATCACGAAAATACATAAATTTTTACGATTTTTTTTTTGTATTTGAAATAATACATCTGAGTCAATATTTTTATACACAACCAGCTGACGCCCGCGACTCTGTCCGCGTGGTAACAAAGATGAGAATTGTTATTTTCTTTGACAAAATTAAATGCTTATGCCTCTCTAGACACTAGGATTAACAGAACCCGCTATAAACTTTTTAAACTCTAATATGAGAAATTATTCGAGCAGAGTACAATGAGTCGCTGTCAAGTACCGTTGTAGTGCATACCAGGCATCAGAGATGGCGTTGTATGTATAAAATGATTTTCCCTGTTTTCTTGCGTTTCGCCTCAATTTTTTCCGGAAATAGGTTCATGCGCACTTATTTTAATATAATGGAAACAAGATTCTGTTTCGGAGTGACTGATCAAGCGGATTTTTAATATTGTATATATTATTATATATATATATGTCATATAAAGTTGATTAATGGGACAAACTGTATATATACTTCATACATCTCTGTCCGCCTTTCCGTCTGTCTGTATCTAGGCTATATCCTAAGAAAGGTCTAATTACAAGGGACTTTAAATTTAAACAATTGGTTTCAAATCAAAATAAATAATATATATTATAATTAAATACAACAAATGCTATTTATTGCCATATTTGCCTACTTAATATTGATATGGTAACAGATACCATAGGCCAACCACTACGAAAACCCTAAATATGCCTAAAAAGACTGCAATAAAAAATAAGGAATCGGCCGATTCCATTAAAATATTTATTTTTTTTTCATTAAGAAATAATGTAACATTTATCATACCATTTTGGCATTCACATTAAATTCACCACTTTTGAAGTAGCTAACCAAAATAGAATACTTTTTTAACAGTACAAACGGTTGAAGTTGGGTGTAGCGATCATTTAGACAGACTTAAAGAAAGACATCGAATTCGTAATAGGGTTTGCGTTTGAAAGGAGAAAGACGATGTTTTATTATTGTCTTATTCGCCCTATTCTCACACCCAATACCCTGGGTTTTGTCGTATCACCTCGTCATTGTAGTGTTGTTTGTTTGTAAGTACTATTCCGTAAACTCGACTAAAAGAGCACTATCTTTATATAGATTCTCAAAATATAATATAATGTTATTATTAAAAATATGGTATGTTTATTATAATTTGATTTATTATGTTATGTATTATATGATATTATGTATAGCATGTATTTATGATTATGATTATGTGTATGATTATCTTATATGTATATATTTATGTTTGCACGCCCTATCTAAATACCTCCCATCACATTTCTCTCCATATGGCTGCTGGAAGAAATCTCTGTTAGAGATGAGCAGTACCTGTTGTGTCCTCTTTCTTTTATGTATATTTTCTTGTTACTGATTTGTATGTGCAACAAATAGTAAATAAAAAAAAAATTGACTTCGTCACACTTAAAACAGATTCTGACATCCATTATTTACAACGGCTCTCTTCAATCCACTGTAATTCTACTGGTATGTAATTGGCGTTTTTGTTTGTCGATCGTGGACACAGTGATTACAGGCCACTCTTGTGCACGACCATTGAAGATTAGAAAGGGCAATAGGTACCTTTCCCTTTGTCAGACGTGGCGCATACTTGTTACCTTTCAAACAATAGGAAGAATATTTCCACTTTGAGAACAACCTTCTAAAAGTTGCATACCTTCAAAGAATTATAAGGGGTCAGTGAAATACATTGAAACAATGCCCTCAGGCCTGAACTCCCTGGACAAGCGACCCGTTTGTGAGCCGATTGGATTAGGTTAGGCAAATTGAATCAATGTCCACTTTAGATCTTGGATTACGCGTAGCCTGCTCGAGTAATCTGCCTTTATGATCAAAACTCATCAATTGTGACTCATACTAAGATTTCTCTTAAACCTACACCTGAAAGTTCTGTTAAATTAGTAAAAAACAGTTTGTGCAATTCTCTTCAAAAACTTGTAATTAGGTGATACTTTCTACATGATAAAATCAATCTTCAATTTCTAACGAGACATGAAAACGGTAATTCCAAAAGTTCATTGTATCTTCAATACAATTAGCCCATGTCTATTATTCACGTAGTCACTCGAGGCGGAGTAAATATAATATTCATTAAAGTTGACTTACGCATTGTACCGGAACGATAAAACCGGGAAAAAACGTCAGCGCCGGTGGTTGAAGCGAAATGCGTGGCTTAAGTTATTGGTCCAATACGAGTGTAACAATGGCTGAATGTCCATCCAGTAATGTTGCCGCACAATGGATAATAAATTGCTGGGCTTGAAAAAATATCCGCCGCAAACCGACTCTCTGCCGGTGTTTTTGTTCCAGTTACAGGCTTTTGAATGTACGCAACGCTATATAATTCGAGGGTAGTTGGACTTTTTTCTCGCATCAGCGGATATCGAACTATTCGATCGACGCTTAAAATCGCTAAGCTGTAAAACTCTCGAAGTTTATCGTCGAATCGACTTTCATAAGCTAGGGAATTTCAATGAAATCTCGAAACGTTTAAGTCCCGCTTACCAGTTTAAGATCTCTTACGAAGTACCCGAGTGAGTTGTAACAATAGTGTTACCGGGGTCCCCCACGTTTCAATTTACAAAGGAATTTTTGTAAACCCATCGGCAGGTAAAGAATTCCGCACCGCAATTGTGTCACCTTCTCGTATGTGTAGTAAATGCTAATAGAACTCGGTGTTTCGTTCTGTTTCGTGTGGCCAGCGTACAATGAGTCCGCAATTGCTGGGTATTTACTAGGTAGCCATAAAATTGAATACAATTAATTGGCGGAAGCTCTTCAATCAAATTGCATTAAGAGCTCAGGTCGAACGGCTTTGCGGGTAGTCGTTAAACCCGTTTCGGCTGCGGCTGTATCTGACACGTGCGGGCTCTCGCAAATATGATCCCGGTCATATCTATCATTTTGAATAGTATCGATGTCCTTAGGGCCAGCTCGTACGTCACGATGCGTTATGCAAACATGCAAATTAAATTGTGCTGTCTGGACGTCCCCTAGGCATCCTAGAGTCTGTTACGCCACCGTTGAGGCGATGCAGCAGAGTCCCTGTTTGGTTTTGCATACTTATTAATAACTTTGATGCGTCGCGTAACGCGTTGCATCGACGCAATGCGGTATGCATACCATTTTTCGGGGTTGTTTTTTGCTTTGCGGCTTACAATGTAGATTATCCTTAACAGTTTCTAGCATAATGCTCACATTTGTTTGCCGTAACGTCTAATGTATCTGCGATCCCATTTCCTTACGTAACGTAAACAAATGCAGAACGAGGGATGCTGTTGTGCTTTAGAGCATTAATTTCGTCTATTATAGTTAGCCGGGCTCCGTGCTAATACACTTAGCGCCGGTTCCGGACAAATCGAGTTTTAGACTCCAAACGCTGAAAGGACGTTCTAGGTGGAACTATTCCTCGGGCGCGAGTTTCTCTATTTTTAACTCTACCGCCCATTGTTTTACTTTGGAAGTTGGAACATTAATTTTGAAGTAACTACGCGGGAATATAATTTTCCGTTTTCAAATAAACGTTGCGGAGATTTCGCCATATTTTCTCTGGCTTTATGAAACCCTGGCGTAACATATATAGAAATTTTATTTTACTTCATGTATTTTTCGTTTAATAGGATATGAATTTCGGAATCTTTGTGAAATTTTAAATGTATGTGTACCGTTTTGTGTAGTACAGCAAAGTATCCTCCCAATATTTAGGGTATTTTGTTTCCCTAATAACTGGCAACCCCGTGTGGCATGCCCGTCACGATAATGTGCGACTTTTTACTTTATTGCCGTGTCCTTTTCAAACGTCCGCCATTATGCCTGTAGCCTGTAGGTTTTCCCGCGTTTTAATAGCTACTTCGGCAATAAATGCTCGAGATTATGACATTAGGGGGTCTTTTTCTGCCGTTCACGAAGAAAAAGCTCATAATTTCGCATCGATATAACCTTCGCTGTGTACTTTCTTTATTATTCAGGTGCTTTCAAATGGTTTCTATAGAAAGTTATTCGTTTGGTAATATTTGTGTTACGGTTTTTGGTCATAAGGCAAGTGACTAAAGCGCGCCGCGAGTGTAGAACCCGTATTAGACAATTTTTAAAATAATATAACATGAATCCTCTCATTGTTTGGACTATTTCGCGGATAATTTGATGTTTCAGGTCTTTAAATAATATTATGTTGTGCTTGTGTATCAAAATTCAGAAATGAAATGAGGACAACATTGGAGAACTCATTAGTAACTTGCCGTCTTCGGGAACTTTAATATCTTTCGCCAACTTTACATAATCGAAAAAATTCCCCCTGACTCGAATTTGATTATGTTTTCCTTTTGTACTCGCATCTGCGTGTAAGCTAGCATAATGATAATAATTATAATACACTAGCTTTTTCTTGGGGTTTTGCTCGCGTGAAATTTGGGAAACGTATAAAATAGGTACGAATATTTTTGTAAGTTGTTTTAGAAACATGATGTTTCTCCAAGACAAAAGTATAGCCTATGTTTCTCCCCCATTATTTCAACTAATAAGCAAAAATAGAGTCGACAGCGTCAAGGAAGGACGAACAAACAAACAAGTAAACAACATCGATCTACCTATTTATAATAATATCGTGTATTTTTAGCATTTGGTAAAGTGTCTCTTATTCACATTTGCTTCTAATTGAGTAGACATTACGACACGTAATAGAAAATGCTGTAATAATAGGTGAATCAACTTTTTCTTGTCCTAGATAAATCTTTGAATAAAAAGTCAATCAGCGTATTTTTCATCGATAAAATAAGTTTATTCGATGGCCAATGAAATGTCTTAACCGATAATTTACTAAATAAATGCTAAATCAAAACATTTCTATGCATAAAGTCGGTGGTCCAGGGGACAAAACCGTATTTTCATACAAATTCTAGGACTTTTTTTGTCCCCGGGCAACTGCTTGTAAGCATATAAAAACTGTTTTTTTTTTCTCTCAAATTCTCAGTTATAATATTGGTCTATGTATAAAGATAATGTGTATATGATTAGATTTAAATTAGGTATTAGTAATTAGTAGTTAATTATTACGGTTTAAACTCGTAAAGGCAGAAATTGCGGTACGTAAGTTGATTCACCCTAATACAGCTGTGTGTTAGAAAAATTCTATAAAATCAATTTGATAGTACTCACTCTGAATATTCGCCTGGATAGAAGATTTACCTTCTGCCCCTTTTTCTACCGAAAAAGTTCTTGGCTCCCATTCTTTGAATGTCACTTAGATTTTTTAATGACATTAGGGAGCAAGTGGGAAGACGAGTTGACTGAAAGCAACTGCCTTCGCGCGTTGACGCTAATTGTAACATCGTAAGCTTTGTAAGTGCGTTCCTAGAATTTTAATAAAGGAATAGAGATAGAGATGAGGTGTTGGGCCTTTGGTAAAACAACTTTTCGGTAAGTGGTATTTTTGCGGTCGAGCAGGCCTGTTCGTGCCGATGCCTACCACGGCCCGGAATAGAGAAAGGGCTAAGGTTCTTCTAACTACGATTATAGGTTGGCTGGAAGGAAATGCTTTAAAGTAATAAGGTCGCTTTTTGATATCTGATTTATCAGTACTAGAGGTCGCCTGTGGTCGAAATTCGATCAAAAATACTTAAAACCATCGCGCCGACGAGCCATAATAAAAATGTATACAATTCTCAATTCAGTCACAGACTTCAATTTCGCATGAAGGTCTCTATACTAGGCCATTAACACAGACTTCAACCATAAACAAAAGAGTATTTCGTGTATGATTATTGTGTTATGTCAAAATATTGTAGTGTGTGTAGCGTTTTATTTATTTTAAAAACATATTTTGAAATAATATTGGTATTCCACGCTCCCTCTCCATATCAACTATAACTGGGAGACATTTCATCCTTTAAGACGTAGGTGTAACGTCTTTCGTAAAAACGGGTACTAAGTTTTCCGCTCGCGTATTAATATATACATTAATTATTGTTAGTTATTATTGTCTTTATGCACAATCGAGTTGATAATATTTTTTATTGTTATAGGTACAGTTGTACTCCGTGTCGCTGAGTAACGTCTCAATCACAGTTACGAGAATCTCGTCGGTGAGAGATTTGCTCCAGGTGTTCTGTACCGCTGAGGGCACGTACGCGCGGGGATGTACGCCCCGTAATTCACGTTATGCAAATATTCCGGTTTATTTTGCGGCTCTTTCCTCGGCGATGCACCTGCTCGGGGCCCGATTCTCTTAACACGAATGCAGGGTTCGATCGTTGGCCCACCTCACAGCGAGTGAACTCATTTGATTTATGTGAATCGGAACTCTGCCTGTGAGTCGTGACTCGCCCCCGGCAAAGATCGCAATTTTACATGCGAATAAATCTTAAACCCACCTATCAGACGCAGCGGTATTCGGTTAAGAAAATAGATTCGGTTTAGAGAATAGAACAAGCTAAGGAAATAGTTAACCAAAAATTTGAGCGATACGAACAAAACTTAGCATTGAAAACGGCTATTTTGAAATTTGGTTCTTTCACGTGAAAACGATTATCTCTTGCTAAATATAACTGTTATATAAAAGATATTCTTTAGAATATAATATTAAATAAAATCTCTGTCGTAATTTCGTTAACAGTAATTTATATTAAAAATAAATTGGAAAGATGTTCTTATAATATAATTAATTTAGAATCTTGCTATTTTCTTTGACAGTTTGTAATTCAGAGTATAATGATGATAACTTTAATATTATATTTAAAGTTAAAATAGAGCACCTTTCGAATTAAATATAAAATGCTCCGATTAGGGTTTCGCATTTTAAGCAAAATATATAGAGACATAATTATCTCGATATATTTTCTTTGAATATCTGTTGGAGGAAAACCTGTAGACCAGCCATAGTCGTATTATATAATGATGGATAGAGAATTTGCCTTTGCCTGCACCAGCATAGGCAAATAAAGGAAATTAAATTCAAGACTAAAAATATTTTTTTAGGTTCCGTACCCAAAGGGTGGAAACGGGAGCCTATTACTAAGACTTCGATGTCTGTCCGCCTTTCTATCTCCAGGCTGTATCTTAAGAACGGTAAAAGCTAGAGACTTGAAATATGTATTTATATAACAACGAACACTAAAATTAAAATAAATAAGTGCCCTCATACAACAAACGTGATTTGTTTTCCCATTATTTGCTCGATATTAATATAATGGCAATATTATTCACAGATCGCTAAAAGTCCATTTATAAACGAAAGTATGTACTCTATACTCTAGAATATAATAAAAATAAATACAATAAAAAAAATGTTAATTTTATTTTCATTCACTCTTTTCAACGTTGTACTTAACTGTCAAAGTGTTTCACGCCTGGTTATATTTTCCACATTCAGCATCGCTTCTAATCTAGTGATTACTAGAGAAGCGATATAAAAATTCCATAGCGTGAAAAGGTTATATACCAAATTTCATAATCAGTTCAGTAGTTACAACTCCACAACGCCCATTCCTCTTATAATTCTGCAGTCGGTATTCCGATAGTATGTATTTTACACGCTTATCGCCATCTGTTGGTGATTCGTCGAAACTAAAGCAGTTCATATAAATCATAAAGTTACATATTATGAGAGTTTTTGGCGGGGATTTCAGAGAGTGACGTTGTGAGTTTTGTATTTTTTGTTAAATTTGTGTTATTTCGGTTT
>JAOTAV010041102.1:4703-17978 GCA_026546445.1 Cyclargus thomasi
ACATAAAACTTAATTAATAAATATTCGTCTTCGTTCGTATTCTCAACTGTAAGCTCACCTGAACTTATGGACCTGCGTGTTGACGCTGACGGAGTACCCGAGCACGCCGAACGTGTACCGCATCAGCGAGAACACGCTGTACCCGAGCTGCTCCTTCGTGCGCAGCGCGTCGAACACGGGCTCTTCCATTAGCATCTAGTTAACATATTGCACTATAGAGGTCTCTAGCATAAAACGTTCCTGTGTGCGATTTCACGTATTTTATAAAGCATTAAGTGTCTCGGGTAACGCCATAATTTTAAAATGACTTTGCTTGAGACGATACCACAGTGTCAGCATGGCGAAAAGCAGCAATAAAACAGTTTTCTCCACTTCCTGATAAAAGCAATATAAGGCTATTCACAATTTATATGACAGAAGAAGTTTATAAACAGCCCTTAAATATATATATCTACCCAGGGTGGGTTAAACTCTCTAAACCCCAAAGCCGGCGACTCGCCGACATAATATTATTATTATGTCGGCGGCAACGACAAAATACTAGCACGCCCCTACACCTCAAATATCAAATGAAATTAAACAAATGATCTAACTTAACTATACTTCCCTTGGTGCTGCCTTGCCTAGTTTCTACGATTGGTCATTGGTCATTGATCAGTTAATTTTTGACGCTATCCAATCAAAAGCGTCAGTATGTATATACTCTTGTCAAATACTGGACATTTATAACACAATATGACTTTAAATTAAGACTTGGCAGTTCTTTCTTCTACTCACCATAAGTACTTCAACGACGGCGGAGTCTTTATCGGTAGCGGGTTCGCCTTGATAGTAGTTGGCGACGATGCTGTTTGTAGACGACGGGTTGAGGCTGCGCACGCGCACGCGCCTCGTCCCCAGCGGTAATTCGTGCACGCGGGTCTGCGGTCGTATACGCCATTATAGGTCACGTGATAACGAGTATGACATCATATTATTGTAATTGCATTATCATTGTTGATACTTTTTAGTATTTGCATCTTAGAGTCAATTCACAAGGATTCACACTACAACGTGATGCATCGATACGTGTATATGCATTTCTAAATTTGTATTAAATTGGCAGACTTTAATTGCGTGAGTCGAGGCGTTTTGAGAGAGAATACACTCACTTCTCGCAGTATTTTATGTAGAATATTGTTTCTACATTAAATACTTACAATAATAATAATACAATACTTTTTTGTAGAAATAATCATTGGATTAACCCTATGAGCTAATTAGGCTATAGCCTAGGGTGAGAGAATCGTTAAGGGGCGATCATGTCATCGCATGCACTGTTAATCTAGTGATTCGACAAAAAGTTTTGGTTGATGATATATGAAACATATGACTCCTGGTTAAGTCAGAACACTTAATCAGTCACTGGACACACAATGGTATATACTTACGTCAGGTAGCTCGTTCTCAGCAAGTCCCTCCCACTTGATGGTGTCCAGAACATTCTCCGAGATCTTAATAGCTTCGTGCCACGGTACGTTCCCTTGTATAAGAACCTGAAATATTTTAGGCATATAAGGAAAATATAAATAGTTTATTTCTGCAAAGTTGTCAACTTATTAATTGCGATGAAAAAATCTTTTTTTTTAATTAGGTGGAAAAGGATCAAACAGGCATCTCTTGATGGAAGGCAACTACCATCGCCCATAGACACTCGCAACATCAAAAAATTGCCAGGCGTTAAGAGGAGTATTAAGTTATAACTCATAGCTATTTATTAAACTGACGATTTTTTATCCAAGCCTAATTTCAATAATGACTTACGGACGTGTTTTACTAAAGAAGAAATTTCACCTGCAAGTATAGTTTATCCAGCAGTCTAGTGGTAAAGTCCTTGAGTTCATCGATCGTGATGTTCTGTATCACCATCGCCTTGTCCCGCGGCGAAATGTACGGTTCCAGTAGGACGTTCATACGGAGATCTCTGCAACACATTTAAAACTTTACCTACGTGTATTGTATTACATACAGCATAAATGCAGTAGGTAGTTTTCTTTTAAAAAGAGTGTTATTTTTAATAAAAATAAATAAAATACGGTACGGCATCTTGTGTCGCGAGAATCGCGTTATGTATCCATGAAAGCTACTCTTTGTTATAATCCCAAAAAGCCTGAGAGACATGCTAAAAATCTATAATATTATAATAGGGATAGTGTGTTTGTTTCTTTGTCGTTCCGTCACACCATAAGCAACCAATCAACTTAATTTTTGACATTGACTTGAAAGTTTATAGTTTAATGTATTGAGAGTTACATAAGCTACTTTTGCTCTTAGGCTACACCACGTTCCCATTCGTGTTTCACGCAATTTTCGGATTCCACGCGAGCAAAGTCTAAGGAAAAAGCTAGTAAATAATATAAGCTACTTGAAAGCAGTACATATAATCTGAGGCTGATAGCGAATTTTAAGTAGCCATTTGAGGCTGAGCTGAAACCTTGTCATATAACTCACTTATTACACCCCAATATTAATGAGTCTGATGATTTAGTAGATATTTTAAGATTGCCAGGCGCGTACAAAAATTGCTTGCAACTATAAAAAAAAATTATTTTTTTAGATTTTTTTAACCCCGCTTCTCACTAGCCCGGTCTGCAGTGGCGTATTGGGGTGTAATAGGAGAGATACATTACAAAATTTCAGCTTGCCACAAATACCTACTCAAAAATTGCTACCAGCTCACGGTTTAATAATACATACTTGGCCAGTTTATGTGGTTTCAGCAGCAGGTTGTGATATGATCGCGCCCGCACGTCCCGCACCGCCTCGAACAGGTCCGGCGTCAGCTGATCCGTCGAGGTCCGCATCTGACGTGATATCAGATCTACCACCAACTGTACGAGTTACAACATTAATACCAGTTCCGGCAAAAATCACTTGTTGATCTAAAGTTGATTGCACCACCATTTTCGTAAATCATCAAGTTTATTTAATTTTTTTTTTGTAATTTAAAAGTTTATCTATGTATGCAAAATAATATTATACAAAGTGGAAATTCTATGGACATCTGAAGAGAAGATGATTGAAAAAATTAAGTAGCTTTACTATAATCATTAAAATATGTTACTGTCGGCAGTAAAAGAATATCTGTAGAATCCGTAGGTCGCTGGTGGCGGTAAATGGTGTTCCCGTTATAAGATTTTATTAACTGTCCCACATACGTTTTGCTAAGATATAATGGTGCTATAGAAGCACGCGCAGTGCTTGCTAATTAATAAAAAATGCTGCAGTGTGATTTATGACACCGTACAAATACATTAAATGAAACTTACATGTAAGTTTTGGCTGTAGCCGCTGACTTTCAAAGTTAGACCCTTGTCAGACACGAACAGAGAGTGAGAGAGATCCGCCATATTCGCCGGGTATACGTCTTCCTAGAGAAAAAAAAGTTGAGGGGGCCTGTTTCACCGCTTACTGATAAGTGTCGGAATGTCTATCCACAACTTTTTTTGACAGATTTTGTATGGAGAATCTGTCAATAAAGTTGTGGATAGCCTATCAGAAACTTTATCAGTAAGCGGTGAAACAAGTCCTAAGAGCCTATTTCGCCACTTCATTATTAAAAGTGTCGGATAGGCTATCTTACTTACTTGACAAAATCTCTTTACTTTGTCAGATATGTTGCGGAGAGCTTTTATGGCACTTAAGAGGAAGTGGGGATTAGGCTCTTAATAATGGCTAAAATACTCAATTAATATACTTAAAGAGTGTACACAAAAAATTTAATTGCTAAATTAGGGACCCAATCGGCATTTTCACACCTACGAACCTTTAAGCCTTGCTGTAAAACATCAGTCCATAAGTCTATAAGGCACGAACTGGAACATAAAAGTAACAAAAACATTAATGAACTCGTTACAACTGTGAAGACACAAATGGGCAAAGGCCGGGCTTAAATTTTAATAGATCTTATTAGATCAGTAAAACACATTCACACTGTGAAAGTGACTTTTAATTCTAGCAACACGCTTCCGCGACCGATAAAAAATAAGATTGTCACTTCTTTACATTGGCTATGGTTTAATTTTTCACCGATTTTATTCTAGATACCGAAGCCACTACTGCTTTGTGGAGGAAATTGAACTCAACAACCAAGTTCATAAAGTTGCATCTTGCTTAAATTTCTATCGGTCGCAGTAGCGTGAGTTTGGATCTAAAGGCTGCTTGAGGCCTTTTTCACATGCACACGGTTGTCGCTGTCTCCGTGCACGTGCTCCGTCAAAAACACGGCGTCCGTCTGACGTGTTTGAGCGTTGTGTGCGTTAAGTACGTGTATGTGTGCGTTGTGCGCGCACGCATGTGTGTGTGTGTGTAAGTCTTACTCACTCGCGGGGCGACTTGAAGCTAAGCGGCGTGATAAAGTAGAAGTAGAGCAGGGCGGTTGGGAAGCGGAACTTGAAGTCGGGCTTGTACCACAACTCCATGTGACGGTTCTTGCGGAGAAGGTTCGGCTGGTCCAGTCTGAAAGTTAAAGTTTAAACACAAACGCTTAAAACTAAATTTAAAGTTTAAAGTCTAACTCAGACTCGTACACTTTCTCTTCTATAATGATATAGTATATTTAAGCGTATACGGTTTGTGTGTGTAAGGGGACCCTCCCCCCTGTGATATACGAACTTTTGAGTTTCCTATTTATAGATGCATATATAGGCGACAACCGACAAGGCAGTGTTTCCAACTAAACTAACTGAAATAATGTGTTCACTTTCTTAGCCTCCTTGCTTAGTAGAATTCAATTGAATTTTAAATAAAAATTAAAAGCAATTTAAAAAAGTAGTTGCCCACCTGAAATTATTTATCGTAGCGATGAGATCGCCCTGTTTCATTATCTTGTTAGACCGTGGGGTCGATTCTACTTTCTTGTAGATATCTTTAGGAGAGCTCTTTTCAAGATCTAGTCCCAAACGCTCTGCTTCCTCTATGTACGCGGGTGCGGGTGGTACTAAGTCGAAGTTAGTAGTTATATATATATTCTTCTCCGGTAAATGGAACTGGGTGTATGGATCCACATTTAGCCACCTCTCCAGCCAGGGTTTTGGTATTTCTGGAAAAATGAATTGTAATAACTTTTAAAATATATGTGGGAGCCCCAAAGGGGAGATCTTCCGACCTAGCAAGGTGGTATGCCCGGTCAAACCGAAGATCACGTGATTGATTTCAGCTAATCTATGACAAATTATGCTGTCGCGCTTAGAAAACAAAGAGAGTGCGATACAGAACCGAGATAGAGACGGTACCTATACCGTCACACTTAGAGCATCCGTAGCCTAGTGGGTAACACCTTTGGTTCGCACTCGAGAGGGTGCAGGTTCGAACCTCGGTGGAGGTGTGTACCAATGAGACATTTTCCGATCGTACATAATACGGATGCTCATTGCCGTGGGAGAGTCATGCTTCGGCAAAAGTAGGCCGGCTCGACCGGAGTAATACCACGGCCTCACAGAAAACTGACGTGAAACGGCATTGTGCTGTGTTTCGATCAGTGAGTGAGTTTACCGGTGGCCTAACTTCGCTTATCGCCTATCCCATTCCTTATTCCTTCACAAAGGTCGGCAAAGCACTTGCGACTCTTCGGATGTTACGAGTGTCCTGGGCGACGGCAGTTGGTTTACATCAAGTAACCCGTCTGCTATCTTGCCCCCTAAACATCATAGAAGAACACATACTACGAATACTAAATTTGTATGGGTTCTTGTTACTTCCTGTGTGTCTAACACATAGTCCTGAACCGATTTTTATCAAATTTCAAATTACGAAACACCGAATATTAAAATAACGTTACAAAGATATGCCATCTTTGTAATCCTGAATGGGCTTCAGTTATAGCTATAAGAATTTAACAGTAAAGCTATTATGATGTATTGTTTCTAGTTATTATAAAAATATAAATAAATATCAACTGTTCAATAATGCATTAACTGTTCTATAACTAGAATTTGCTATATCCCTCAAAAACACTATATACGGAAGCAGTAATAGTTTCATATTCTACCACCGTTTAAGTAACCTGTTTTAAACATAAATTAAAAAAACGTTTACCTTCCTTCCTATATTCAGTTCCGAACCACTTTTCCTTGGCGTCGTACTGTATGGGCACGGTGTGTTTGTTGGACAGTATCATTATGTTGACGTTGTCCGCACGCATGCAGTCCAGCAGTTCTGTGATACCCTAAAGTTACATTTATTATTACAAGAGGTCGCCCGGTGGTGGAATTTCGATCATAAATATTTAAATTCATCGTGTAGAGAAGCTATAAAAAATTAATCTATTCAATCACAGACTTCAATTTGGCATAATAGTCTCGTAACCAGGCCAATTAAAAAAAATCACAGACTCCAACCATAAACAAAATATTAAATATTTCGTGTATGGTTATCGTGTCAGGTAAAAATATTGTAGTGTGCGTAGTATAGTGTGCGTAGCTTATTATTTATTAAAAATATGCAATATTAAAAAGCATATTTGAATGTAATATTGGTATTACACGCTTCTCCTCCATATCAACTATAACTGGGAAAAATTTCATGCATATACATCTAAGCGTCTTTCGTAAAAAGAGTTGCAAAGTTTTTCGCTCGCGTATTAATATATATATATATTTAAGCAGTGTTTAACTAATCAAGACAGGCTGCTGGCCTTTCTGTCGCGTGACGTTTTTAATATTTAAGAAAAGGACTGTGAATCTTGATTAGTTAAACACTGTTTAAATATTGTTACGAATAAGGGGGTATGTGCAATGCGGGGGTTATAACAGGACAGATTACCTTAGGATCGTACTTATAGTAGAGCTTGTCTCCTGTGATATAATGTTCTGGGGGGAAGAAGTGCATGTTCTCCGCTAACGTCTCCACGTACTCCGCCGGCTGAGACTCCTCCGTGAAACGGAAACTAGTCTCCTCTATCGCCTACGATTAAAAAAGTATTTAAGGGACTATTACACTATCACACATTAAAAAAGTATTTAAGGGGCTATCTACAACTCGTAACAGATATGTGCTTCACGACTTCCTGTTAAATATCGGATAGGCTATCCACAACTAATTTGACGGATACATACTCCTAACTTCATCCGTCTGATAAGTTGTTGACAGCTAATACGGAACTTATTGGAGCGCCGAGCGCAAGTTTTTTTTTCACATTCCACCGTAAACGCGTTTCGCGTTTACTAAGATTTTATATGAGATTTGTACAGCGCCACCTAGCGATACTTACGGTCACATTTACAAATCCCATATAAAATCTTAGTACACGCGGAACGCGTTCACGCTTGTATAAAAAAAAAACTTGCACTCGGCACTCTGTTCTCTTCTCTGATCTGTTCGGGACATTTCTAGAGCTTTATTATTAAGAGATGAAATAGTCCCAGAGAGATCCATAACATTTTGTAAGAAATAAGAATGCCAAAAAAAAACAATTATTTACGAAGGTGAAGGTGACCAGATTCTACCATAACATTGACATGCAAATTTTATTTATGTATAAGCAGAAAAGACTCACACTGAATTCTTTTTGATATGCAAAAGATTTTGTTGTTAATTTTTCATGTTATATTATAAATCTTCTGGACGATTAAAAAAAATTGCATAAGTTATCGATTTATTTTTATACAATATATTAGTTTTGACAATAGTAACATTGGCTTTACCAATGACCAACAAATAACTGAAAACTTCGAGACCATACTATATTTGATGCTTTTCTAGAGTCCATATTCTACGAATATAATTTAATAAAAATGTCTGATATAAGTTTCTCACCTTTATTTCCTCGTATATTTGTTCTGACGGTCCCAATTGTCTCAGCATGTTAATGTAGGAGAAAACAGCTTCTAGTACCTAGAAAAAAGGTAATTTAAGTTATTAAACAACGTACTGCTCATTCATAGAGTGTAAAAAAAATATAAAACTTCAGTGTGTGTATGTCTTCCTTACATAGAGTTCACCGTAAAAGTAGCAGCGCTGAAGGCGAAGAAAATTGTTTGTGATTTGTTTGGGAAAACTCATGTTGCGGGGCCCGTTGCCCATACAAATAACAAAAAATGTTAACCACTGACACTGGACAGTTACACATTAATTTCTCTGTTAACATTTTTTATTTAAAAGATTTTATTTAAAGAAATTTAAACTGTAATTTGAGAAAACAGACAGTAGAAGGTTAGGCCTTGTTGTTTTACGCTGGTTTTCGGTTAGGTAGTGCCGGTTAATCTGCATGCCTCCCCCAAATCCGGAAAGAACGCCAACATCAGCTCACCTCGTCAATATGATCCAGTCCGTCCTTAGTGAGCACGACTTGGGCGGAGAACAGACTGTACATAGACGTATAGTCGATGCCGCTCTCAGAGTTGCCCGTGTAGATGCCGAGTGCCCATACTCTGAAATACAAAACTTACATTGCAACAATGCCTATGCTAATATGAAGCACATCTGAGCCGTCGACACCAAAGAACAAACTTTCACATCTATAAATTTTTTAAGGAATACGACTATTAAGGGTCTGTCTCTTGCCACTTCACGCTTTATCTCCTAGCCGATTTTGATAAAATATAGTACAATCAGAGAAGTTGAAACAGATAGAGCCGAAGCCGATAGATCGCGAATTACATGAAATTGACATATTCTCACCAAAGGACGTAGGTCCATCAACTGGCTCACTTTCAATTTCTCCCATTATACATAGGCTTGGAGTCCCTGAGAAGGATATCGGATAATCGTTAACGCACATTTATCACTATACAAATCGAACGAAACTAAATTTTAGAATTACGATATATGAAATGTCATGGAATCGACCGATTCGTCCGAATCGTACGCTATGAAAGTCAAAGAGGGCTTACGATGCGATTCGAATGCGTTCACCATAATATAGAGAATTCGACTTACTTCTTTCTGAGATAAGATAGCAGGCTGCCGCGCCCCTCGTGACCCAGTAGATGCGAGATGTACTGGTGCGGCTTCGACTCATACTCCGATATCAGCGACCGCATACACCACGTCAAGTGAACCTGGTTATTATATCAAAAAATTAAAAATACTACTACTACAGACCTAAAAAGTTTTAATCAATCACAGAATTCAATTTGGCATAAAGGCCTCGTTACCGGGCCATTAAATTTTATAAAAAAAAAACACAGACGTCAACCATAAACAATAGAAAATTTCGCGTATGATTATCGCGTCATATCATAATATTATAGTGTGCGAATTGAAGTGTTTTATTAAAAATATGTAAGATAAAAGTACATTTCAAAATAGTATTGGTATTCCACGCTCGCCCTCAATATTAACTATAACTGGGAGAAATTTCATACTTTTACGTCTACGCGTCTTTCGTAAAAAGGGGTACAGAGTTTTCCGCTCGCGTATCGTAATACGTAATAATTTAATAATAAACGTGAAGCTATTTCTTATCAAACATTATGTGGACGCGACAAAACGTCCGACTAATAAGTAATAGATCGGACGTTTTGACAGTCGGTAAACTTTGTCGGACCTAACGATGCGAAATAGTTGATCGAACTAAAGTCAATATGGATTACCGATTACGTTGGCACCAACGGTCCTGTCTGGTCTAAGAGCTATGAAAAAAAAAGTTTTTTTTTTTCATTTAAGTAAAAAAATGCTGTAACCGATCAAAGAGCAAAAGCTCAGACGTTAAAAACGCAAAGTGACGTTAAACAAATTATAAATATTCTGCGAGTTCTGTAACTTTTCCATTACATTAGATGATTTTAACATGCGCAATGAGAAAAAATTGTGCGATGCGAGAAAAAACGAAACGAGTGTCTTCTTCGCCAAGCTATGCTAACTTACCTCAGTCGTGTCACTGATGGGCTTGACGTAGTATATGCTCCTGAATTCCGGCGTGACGGCGTCGGGCGAGTACGCGTGTCGGCTGAAGTCGTCGGCGGGGAGGCGGTTGGTGGGTATCTGGCCGAACGTGCTCACTACGTACCGCTCGAGAGACGCGAGGTCCATACGGGCCTGCGGGTAGAAATTACCAACGTATCTGCACTATAAATTACTAGCGTTTAGCCGCGGCTAAAGGATGGAAATGATTGTGCCCGAGAGCATAGATTCATTAAGCCCAGCCGCACATTATCCGAATTTCTGATAAGAAATGAAGACATAAGTGGAAGAAGCGTATAACTAACATTTTTACAACCTTCGGGTAAATACTCATTTTTTCCGATAAAATTTTGATATTCTGCTCATGTTTTGCTGTGGATCCTGGATACTGTCCGAAATGTGTGACAAATTTTTGTACAGTATCTTACAGGCGTCCAAATTTCTCTGATCAGAAATTTACATAGAGCGCGGACTGCCTAAAGCTTTCTCCGTTTCTCCATTATAAATTTCGAGTATTTAGCCACGGCGTCACCTGTATGGGAGATATCGTTTATTTCAAGCAGCTAATGCCAAATAGAGATCCATACCAAAGTTCATCAAAATTTGTTGTAACTTCGGCGTCACTGACGCCCAAGCATCCCGACTGTCATGTTTATAACATTACTAGTTGCTACCGGCAACTTCCTTACGCTAATGAAAAAAAATAATATCGCGCGGGAAAGTATTTAATATTGTCTTTTTTAAAATATGTGTCTTATATTTGTGAACATGAAGTAAATAAATAAATATTTTTTCGCGGGATAAAAAGTATTGAGTACATACCTGCACCGCCAACGTCATCCGATGCGCGCTATAATGCCTCTTTCTGAAGTCGTGGGCCGCTCGGTACAACTTCTCGTCATCCTGCACGTCGTCCTTCAGCGACTTAATGTTGCCCCACGTGAATATCCGCGCCGGGTGACCCTCTGGGAACAGGCTGGATAGCAGCTGGTCTTTGCGGTTAGAATCCGATGGGGCCGCGATGGAGAATTCTGGAACATTTTAGAAGATTAGGGGCCCATTTCACCACTTCCTGATAAGCGTCAGATAGGTTAACCACAGCTTTTTGACAGATTAAAGGCCCGTTACACCGCTTACTGTTAAGGTTTCTGTTAGGCTATCCAAAACTTTTTTGACGCATTCTCTATACAAAATTTGTCAAATAATGTTATATCTGTCAAATAAATAGACTATCTGTAAGCGGTGAAATATGCCCTAGGTATTGAGAATCTGTCAGATAAGTTGTGTATAGCCTAAACGGCACTTATCGAGATGTGGTGCAACAGACACTTATATAGTGGAAATAGGTCATGAAAAAGTGTGTTTCATTTATGTTGAATTCTGCAAGTCAAAAAGTCTTCTTTTTAAACGACCGTGTCTCAAACGGATTTTGTTTTCATACAAAGGGCGTTAACGTTTACTACCTTCTTAAGTCTAAAATACTCTTCTAGGGAGTCTTAAGAGAGAGTGATGATTTAGAAGTAGGTTGTTAAAATACCTAAGAACTAGCCACGTAAGTTTTATATTTTTAATTTATTCAAATTCTTTAATAATACAAATATTACTTTTTTGAATTTAAAACAAAATTGAAGTTAAGTCACTAAAATGAATATAATTCAAAATCTTCGATAAATATTTAAAGAATAATTGAAGTCATAAGTGGAAAAAGCGGAAAAGTAACAATTTGGAACCTTCGACTTATATACTAATCTCTTTCCATAAAATGTTGACAAATCTTGTAACTTATCTATTTCGTTATCTTGCTAGTGTATCTAGCTATACATCGAACCTATATTATTTTAGTTTGAAATAATTTTTCGTGTCCAAAAACATCCATTAATGCAAAAATACGGGAGTTTTTAAAATGTTAGTTATCTGTTTCTTCCACTTAGGTCTTCAATTAAGACCTACAAAATTACTTTAGGGGATGAAAACCGTCATAGACGTTTGTTTGGAGTCGGCTTGCTGCCCTGAAGAGTTATTATGACCTCTTATTCCCAGCCAAGTTCCGGCCAGTCAGCAGTCACGTGACACTAAATACGTGAAGTTTGACGTTCCCTGATGTCACTAACATGTTTAAAATCCATTCATAGGCAACCAAACTAGGATTCATTCAGTCAGAATAATAAGACGTTGTAATACAAAAAAAAGAAAAGGCAATTGTTGGCCGTATATTGAATTGCCTGGAATCATGCAGGTTTCGTAAATGGTCATAATAGTCCCCCCAGTTTTTTTTTATAACATACAACTATATTATAAAACCAGGTAAAACAGTAAAACTTTCTGTAATACGAAAACAAATGTAAAGAATAAATTGTTTCGCAACCAGTCCCAACTGGTTCAGTAGTCAAAGCCCAAGTGATACATTTCAGCTGTCGTATATATACCACCGTGTTTCGAAAACTTCGCTAGCGCGATGCAGGATTATTACGCTTAATGTGGGTACCGCCACACCCTCTTACAAGGCTGTCATGGCGTTTGCACATACATACCCGACTCAATCGCCTCCCGCTCCCGTTGCATAGCCTCCTTGTGCATGAGCGGGCTGACGAAGAACTGGCTGAAGATGTCCATCGCCTGCGCCAAGTGCTTCTCCTGGATCTCGAAGTAGTATGTGGTCACTTCGCAGTCCGTCGACGCGTTGTCTGAACCGCCTTTTTTCTGTCCATAATAAGCCTTATTATTTATTTATTTATTTAAAAGCCTTATTACTTAAAAAAACAAACCGGTGAACAAAAAACAAATGGAGAAGTATATATCTAAAAGAAACCTAGTAATGAGGAGTTACAACATACATATGTAAAAAAGGGAGATTTATCTAACAAAACGCGGGTCTAATTGTGATTTTCAAGTAACGAATATTATCCTGAAACAACGATCATCCTGAAAAATTACCCATAAATTGAGGATTTACAGATCGCAATTATTCATACGTTTCTACAAAAAATCACAAAAAACATAATGCATTTATGATAAAGTAGTGAAGGACAACCACAGATCTTAATTATCGCTTTAATTTAGACTTGTGGCTTTTTATCAATTTATTGTTGTTATTTTAAAAACTGGTTACTGGACATAACGTAAGAAATTATTTTCCCATTATTTGCTCATAAAAGCAACATCATCAAAATTACTTTGAATTTCTTAATCACCTACCTTTAATATATTTTGTACTCTTAGGGCTCGTTTCACCGCTTACTGTTAAAGTTTCCGTTAGGCCATCCACAACTTTTTTGACAGATTCTCCATACAATCTGTCAAATAAAGTTGTATCTGTCAAACAAATAGACTATCTGTAAGCGGTGAAACAGACCCTTAGCGTATGTTGAAGGATGCGAAATTATTTTTGCAGTC
>JAOTAV010041113.1:0-17977 GCA_026546445.1 Cyclargus thomasi
AAATTGATTTCCCGCCTTTACTTGACACTGGCCATGGTTATAGCCAAGCGCCATATAAATAAATAAATAAAATAAAAGGAGATGATGGTAGTTTTCCGATTACAGAGCATAATGTGACTCAGTGGCGCATTAATACCGTCCTTCGAGTTTTGGCGGAACGTAAAAAAATGATGTTGTATTTTTGTATTTCTTTGCTAAATTTGTGTTGTTTCGGGTTTTAATGTGTATAGTGGTAGAATATTACTCATTAAATATTCGTTATCATGAAAAGGTTTTGGCAAGTGATACGATTTCAAGAAACGTGCTATTTTATGAATCTCTGCAAAACTCCATTCGAAATTTTAATAAAGCGTCTACCACTTTACTAAATTGACTGACTTGACATATTGACTTTGACCAAACTTTAGACTTGCCGATATTATGTACCGTTGCTAAAAACATTATTGGAACAAGGAAATTTATTTCCCGCCTTTACTTGACACTGGCCATGGTTATAAAGCCGTAGCGCTATTAGAAGAACATAAAAGCTAAAAAAAGATACCGTCTTGTCACAATGACTTTGACAGTCGACGTCAATTGTATTTTGGACAACATGGGTGATACGGCTCCAGAAGGAATTGAAAACTTAAATATTAAAGAAAAGGCAGGATTTTAAACAATATCTTAAAGTATTAATATCAAAACCATACGTTTTCTGAGTGATGCTTAAGTTATTCAACTTTCGTAGAGTTTACTTGGTCCGCTGCAAAGAAACCTATGCCACATGGGTTTGTAGGATTTCTAAGAAATGAAACAATTTATTTTAATCCTAGTCTTTAATCTTAGCCGTTATATTATTTTCTGTATTCTGTTATATGTATATTTACTTACTTTTTATGTTTTAATACATTCTATGATATTAACCTAACCCGACACGTCACGGATTAAGATTGCATTGTTTTGGAGATCCGTAAACTTAGCACAACTGTATATGATCGCATCGTAAAATAGCATAATTGCGTCATTTACTACTGGCGTCCGGATAAAACCGGGCATAGAGTCTTTTTGACTGCATGTCCTGATAAAATAAACAAAATCCGTCTTTGTAGGGCACTTTACATTTCGCAATAATAAAGTATTTATATGTATATAATAATAATAAAGTACATATCTAAGACTGATTTGGCATTCGTTTTCATTTATTATTTCAATAGAAAGTTACAAGACCTATCAAATCAAATCATTTTTATTTCGGACATTTCATCAAGACTTGATTTAACTTTTTTTTTTCGTACCTATATTAAATTACTAAGATAAAATCCTCAATAATATAGGATGTCCCGTTTTTTTAGCCAAATGTCCGGCCAAACTAGTTGATCTGTCTGGCTATGAGGTTTGGCGACCTGGCAACCCTAACTATAATAACAACTGTGCAAATAGCAAGTGTTTTGTTGATTTAAAGATCCACTTTTAATTATTCTTTTCAACTTTCAGTCAAAAACTAAAGCCATGAAGGAGAAGAAAAAAAAGGAAGAGAATTCTGGTGGCGTATCAGAGCTGAACCCATGGCCGGAATACATCCAGAAGCGGCTGGACTTATGGGACAAATATAAAGCTAAATATGCTGAAGAGTTAGCGGCCAAACCAGAATTGAGTATAGTTGTCACACTACCTGATGGCAAAACAGTTGAAGCTAAAGCTTGGAAGACCACACCATATGATGTTGCAAAGGGCATTAGGTAAGTGTAATTATAATATTATTAAATAATGTTATAATAATGTTAAATAAATGTTAGGCATATGTTGCACATTACAATAAATTGTAGATGTAACATCTATAAAATGAGTCACACATATTAGTTTATTTTTTCATTATTCTTCATTATCCTGTGCATTTCTTGACTACTTTTTTTATGTTCTATTCGTTTTAACCTGTTTGGTTTTTTAAAAATCATCAATAAGACTGATATAAATAAAATTTAATGCTTTAATTTTCTTCATCAAATCATTTTTAATGATTAACACAAAAGGTATGCATTGGCTTATTTGCTTTACTTACATGACATGCTGTGTAGCTGTAACACAACAATATTTTATGTTAGCAAATCTTTAAATTAACACCCTATTTATTTGCTGACAAGCGAGTTTTGGAACGAATTGTAAGTATGAGTAAAATTGACCTAAACAACATTTATTTTACATATTTTGTATTGTTGGAATTTATTAGTGTAAATATCATAAAATAATAGTATTGTATATAACAAGCAACTCTAAAGTTTGATGTATTACTATTAACACACAAAATAAATGATTCATGTTAAAATAACATTTTAAATTAGAAGAGATGTTTGTGACAATGTAACTTATCAGTATTTACTGGATACTTGCCTAGTCACAAACAAAAGATTTGCTATTTTAACATAAGCTCTTGTAGAGATATTTATTTCGGAATAGTGTATGAGTATTCCATAATTTTATCATAAAAATATACTGTGCATGAATATTTTTTTTTTTACTTCCAGCCAAGGACTAGCGGACTCCACCATCATCGCCCGAGTGAACAATGTCCTTTGGGACCTGGACAGACCTCTGGAAGGTGATTGCAAGCTGGAACTGCTGCGTTGGGACAACACTGATGCGCAGGCTGTCTTCTGGCACTCCTCAGCGCATATGCTGGGTGAAGCTATGGAGAGGGTAATCCATAATATCATAAAAATGTTTAATTGTATAAAGAAATATTTAAGAACTAAGAATGGAATAAGAGCAGAAGAAAAAACTATTTCATTTTTTTAAAACGCAATAGTTCTATTCCATTTTTTGTATATGATAACCATTTTGATATTTTAATAATACATTTTTTCTTTTAATATATTTTTATTGGGTTGGAAACCAAATTATCTGTTTGTTATAATGCCATGTTTTTTGTAGTATAAATGAATTTGGTTACAGATAAGTTTTCCAACAATCTTATTGATTGATTGTGACTTCCTTTTTTATACACTACAAAAAGGTTCTGTACGGAACCTTTTTTGAGTTCATTAGGGTATTTACCGGTTTTAAGGCAAGCTGCTTGCTGAACTGACACGGATGTTGCTTTTGTTAAGTTTATACTTCTATCGACTATATTAAAATAGTTTTTGTCGTGTAGCAGAGATCTGTCACATCTACTTATAATTTTATGCACAATGTTTTTGAATTCATTTGCAAATTTATTCACAATATTTTTGTACAGTTTTTGGTTGGACAGTCTTTATTTTCTGTTAAAAGGACTGCTGTATAGCAAAAATTGAACACATAAGTGGAAGAAGTGGATAACTAACATTTTTCTTTTTTTTTTTTAATTTGCTTTGAGTATATACAAATTTTTTCCCATAAAATTTTCACCAATCTTATAACTTACCAATTTCATTATCTAGCTAGTGTATACATCAAATCCACATTATTTTAATTTCGAATAATTTTTCGGGTCCAAAAGCGTCCATTAACGCAAAAATCGGGAATTTTTTAAAAATGTTACTTATCTGCTTCTTGCACTTACGTTTTCAATTATGACCATGTCAAAGTAATTGAATAATATATATTTTTTACAGGTATATGGAGGTTGCTTATGTTATGGTCCACCAATAGAAGAAGGTTTCTATTATGATATGTACTATCCAGAAAAGGGGGTAAGTTCGAATTTTTTAAATCTAATTAGTTCAATTAAAGTCTACTATATTATTGTTCTATTGTAGACCAATTATTTCATTTCTCTATGGTTCTATTCTAATTTCTTTGTGGTGGTTTAACCTTTGGATACAAACACTTTTTTGCATGCAAAAAAGGCAACAGGGGGGTACGCGTCACCCCACTTTTTGATGAGATAAAACCGCGACATACAACAAAATCTTTTTTTTTTCTTTTAGATCTATTTTAAATAAATCCAAATTCTTTATTATTCAAAGATAAAAAACATAAATATTTTTTTTTTTAAATGTAAGTAGTATTATTATCATCTAGCTTTAAATGCACTCAAGACAGAACCGGTAAATCAACCGGGCACAGTGGTCTCAACGTTTATAAAGAGTATTTAAAGTACTTATTTTAAATATTTTGTATTTAGTGTGTATATAGACAAGCATTATGTGAAAATAACTTTTTTATCATATTTTCTTAGATTTAGTTTTTGTTATTGATTTTCTTACATTATAAATGAAATAACATTTTCTTCCCCCGATATGCACCATAATGAGAAAAGTCATATTCAAAGACCTTACCATGTCCTCGAGAGCTCCAATTATGATTAGAGATTCTGAAGTAATTTTGAATTTATTTATACCAAAATGGAAGACCAATTTATTTTAAAAATGAAAAATTAATTTCGCATACCGAAAAAATTACAAACGGTAGTGACTTGTCACCCCAGAGGTGTCAATATAACAAAAACAAAAAATTTACAGCAACACCTAGATGTGCGCGACTGGTTGGAGTCTCCGCGATTAGGAAATAGATTTAGTGATTATTAATCGATTTAAAAATCGACAAAAACATAGGAAATACATATATAGTAATATCGATACATTTCTTGAGTGTTGGGGTGACGCACCACCCCTGTTGCCTTCCGAAGGTTAATAGTGTGCGATATTTAAATATTATGTAGCATTTAAAGCAATTCATAAAACTCTGACTTAAGATATATATTTTTTCCAATGAAATAAAATATGTAAACCTTTAAACATTTCCAGATATCATCGTCAGATTTCAACGTCCTCGAAGGTCTCGTAAAGAAAATAACGAAAGAGAAACAGGCTTTTGAACGATTGGAGTTGACAAAGGAGCAGTTGTTGGAAATGTTCGACTACAATCCGTTCAAAGTGAGAATACTCAAGGAGAAGGTTGATACACCAACTACCACGGTGTACAGATGTGGACCACTGATAGATCTGTGTAGAGGACCCCATGTGAGGCACACGGGGAAGGTTAAAGCCTTCAAAGTCACTAAGGTACGTAGAATATAATATTCTCTGTTTATAGAATTTAAAAGTATACTTATAATTAAAAATCACAAGAAAAGTTATACTGTTTGAACAAATGATGAGACTTTTTTATAATCTATACATATAATAAAATAGTAAAATTGGCGTGTCTGCACAATTAATATTTTTACAAATTAATCAATGGCTTAGAAACAGTAATAGAACACAAATCGACAAAAAAGTTGTCTGTTTGTCCGCGTTAATCGGTGGAACTACTGAACGGATTCAAATCATTTTTTATTTAATAGCTATTAAGTCTAGGCAACACATAGGATACTATCTATCACGGGAAAATGTACGGTTGCCGTGATATACAAATTTTCGCGCAACGAAGTTGCGGGCATCAACTGGTCTTAAATACGTGGATGGTTGCTTGTACGTAAAAGGAATACATTGTGATGAAATCCGCACATGGATGGTCCCAATGAACTTTTCAATCCTCTGGACCAGACAGACTGTGTTGTGAGAATACCGTATGTTCTTGGCCAGCCATTTGGTCATTTAAAATCCTCTAGGTGACTCAGGAAGGTCATTGTGTACTACTTTTTTCCTACAACTTTTGGAAATTTGTGAAAATATCCCGTTACAATCGGTCCGGCCGTTCCAAAGATAAGCCTAAATAATTATTTTAGCGTGTGTACCGTATATTCATGTACATGCAACAAATTATGTTTACAAACATACACTTACGATTTTATAGATATTGCTGCATTAATAATCTACCAGAAAGGGAATTCACAATTAATTGTCTCTCATGTCTTTAGACGCCTCCTTAGTCTAGTGGTACAGAGCTCTGCTCTTGACTCGGAGGTCGTGGGTTCGATTCCCGCGTTGGAAACATGTTATTTTGCCAAGTTTGGTTAGGACAAGGCAGGCTGATCACCTGATTGTCTGACAAGTAAGATGATCCATGCGTCGGATGGGTCGGTCGCGTCGGTCATCCGTCCCACTGGGTTATGAGAGTAAAAGGAAGAGAGTGCTCCTGTGTACTGCGCACACACTAGAGCACTTTAAAATTACTCCTGTGTAATTGGCCTGGTTTCTATGAAACCGGCCACCGTCACCGAAACTGATGTGGGTTATTATCTCATGTCTCACTTACTTATATTTCTAGAACTCGGCCACCTACTGGGAGGGTAAGGCTGAGGCGGAGAGCCTGCAGCGGGTGTACGGTGTCAGCTTCCCCGAGCCCAAACAGATGAAGGAGTGGGAGTATATACAGGAGGAGGCAGCCAAACGGGACCATAGGAAGATTGGACGGGTGAGTTAATGTTATTGTTTCAGAAGTAGGGATTGCAATCCCGCACTGGGGGATGTTACAAAGTACCTTTGTGGCCAAACGCTTTGAAAAATTTCATGCAATGTGTATGATGTGCTTTTGTCATAATAATAAACCTAATAACTAATAAATTAAAGCGTTGTTACACTTATTAGTCATAGAATTGAGGTAATCATACATGAAACTCCGGGATTGAAATCCCTATTAAGAAGCCTATGTTGGACGAAAAGTAGTTTTTTTATGAAATAAGGAGGCAAGCGAGTAAACACGCCACCTGACAGAAAGCAGCTGCCCTCACCCATAGACACTTGTAATGTCAGAAGCATTACAAGTGCGATGCAGGCCTTTTCTTAAGGGAAGGAAAAGGCTTATGAGAAAAGGGAGAGAAAATGAGGTGTTGGACCTCCGGTAAACTGACTCACTGGACGAAACAGCGCAACGCTGTTTCACGAAAGTTTTCTTTGAGGCCGTGGTATTCTGCAGCAGAGACGACCCACTCGATCCGAAGCATGGCTATTCAGTGCAATTTATTAGATTTTACAATTTCGGTACAATTTTACGTGCATTGCGATATGATTATACTGCCGTCCTCAAGCTAAAATGGCGCTGTGTAAAAGAAGCGGCAATGTTATGAGCTTGCTAATAAAAAACTGCAATATTAATTTTTATAAATAGATGACTATAAAAGCTGCAAACATTTTTGTAATACACTTCGATGGAGCTTTCTTTTTCTGATTATGATAGCGTCAAAATGTCAAAGTCGACCGGAGTGGTGAGTACGCATTTTTTTTTTTACTTTCGACCGTGAACGCAAAACGCGTTTGTTACGATTTTATATGAGATTTTTACAGCGCCACCTAGTGGTGTTCACGGTCACTTCTACAAATCCCATATAAGATTTTGTTAAACGCATTCACGGTCGAATGTAAAATTATAAACTCCCACTCGGAACTCAGATGTTGGTTAGCGGCATTTAAGCTTGAAGACGGCAGTACAGCTCGATTGTCAAATACCACAGGAACAAGAGCTGTTCTTCTTCCACGAGATGTCTCCTGGGTCGTGCTTCTTCCAGCCGCGCGGCGCACACATATACAACACATTAGTTAACTTCATACGGGATCAGTACAGGTTAGTTGAATTACACATACTTGTTAATGCCCGCTGTGCTACCCGCGGTTGATAGGTGAAAATTAATAAATCTTTTTTATCTGCAGAATACAGTGTGTGTGTCCTATGTTAATCCAGGATGTCAGCTAACTCTGTGCCGAATTTTATCAAAACTTCTCCTCCGACCAAAAGCTTTAATGTGAAAACGTAACCAACACAACCTTAAAAATTCACAAACTTTCGCATTTATTATATTAGTAGGATTATAATAATTATAAGGATATAATCGTTGTTTATATATCTATATATTAATACGCGAGCGGAAAACTTTGTACCCCTTTTTACGAAAGACGCGAAGATGTAAAAACATGAAATTTTACCCAGTTATAGTTGGTTTGGAGGGGAAGCATAGAATACCAATATTATTTTCAAATACGCTTTAATATTGCATATTTTTTATAAATAAAACGCTACGCACACAACAGTACGCACACTACAATCTTTTGACATTACACGATAATCATACACGAAATATTCTTTTGTTTATTGTTAAAATCTGTCTTTTTTTATAAAATTTAATGGCCTGGTAAGGAGACTTTTATGTCAATTTGAAGTCTGTGATTGAATTTTGAAATATTTATGGTCAAATTTTGACCACAGGTCGACCTCTAATTTTATTAAATGAGTCAACTGTAAACCACTAAACAGGAAATGAATGACATTTTGTTATGAGGCTTGAGTAATAGAATAACATTTTATCCTGTTACAAAAGAGAATATTTCCTTGAAATTTGTTAGTTATAAACATAATTTAGGGAAGTTGAGCCACCGGTAACTCAGTCACTGAACGAAATACAGTACAACGCCGTTTCCCGCCAGTTTTCTGCGAGACCGTGGTAACACTCCGGTCGAACCGTGCCGATAATGGCTCTGTTACAGCAAAAGTATGAAGATTACCGAAAAAGAAGAGTTGATGACTTTTTGCATCGAAGAAGTACGGTTTCCGCGCGTTTAACGAGTGTTACAGGCGTCATCTGGTTTAAAATATGTTAACAGGGCACGTGGATTCCAAGAGGTGGTGACACCGAACATGTACAACGCCAAGCTGTGGCAGACTTCCGGTCACTGGGCGCACTACGCCGACAATATGTTCAGCTTCGACGTCGAGAAGGAGACCTTCGCGCTCAAACCTATGAACTGCCCGGGACATTGGTGAGTTGTACCACTAGTTGAGCCCGGCCGCACTTCTGATCATAAAAATTCTGAAGCCTGTCAGACACCATACAAGAGCCAACAGAAATTTCTTACAGTATGCGGGGTCCACAACAAAACATATGAACTGAGTTTATCATTATCTTATGTTATGTCTAAGTTAACTGTTATGTCTAAGGCCCGTAATTATAGTGAGCATTTAATACTAGGAGCATGATCAAAAACAATTTTGAGATGCTTATTCATTAAAAAAAGGACTATGAAAATCGCATCTTATATTTTTTTTGATCATGCTCTTAGTATTAAGCACTGACTATAATTACGGGCCTTTAGTATTAAGCACTGATTTTAATTACGAGCCTTAGAATCAAGTGCTGACTATAATAATAAGGGGCCTTAGTATTAAGCACTGACTACAATTACGGGCCTTAGTAATAATCACTGACTACAATTACGGGCCTTAGTATTGAGCGCTGAGTATAATAACGGGCCTTGGTATTAAGCGCTGACTACGTGACTTGCTTTCCAGTTTGATGTTCGACATGCGCACCCGCTCGTGGCGCGAACTGCCGCTGCGTCTGGCGGACTTCGGCGTGCTACACCGCAACGAGTTGAGCGGTGCCCTAACCGGCCTCACGCGCGTGCGCCGCTTCCAGCAGGACGACGCACACATATTCTGCGCGCCGCAGCACATACAGAGCGAGATGGTGAGAGTCGAGAGAGAGAGAGAGAGATAAAGGTGGAGCCTTAAACGACACCGCGCTAGCTGTCCTTACATGCATTTAACGAAAGAAAAATATAATTTCTCGCAGTATTTTCTTGCCCTTTTTACTATTTTATCTGTATATAAAAAAGAATAAAATGGCGTATTTTTGCGCCAAATTCGAATAGCAACGGTTCAGCAGTCGGATTCTCGGTTTTAGGATAATTAGCTTGTTTTTAATATTATTATTTATTATATTTCAGATGGGCTGTCTGGACTTCCTGGACAAGGTGTACGGCACGTTCGGTTTCACGTTCCAGCTGAAACTGTCGACACGGCCGGAGAAGTATCTCGGTGACCTTGAAGCCTGGAATCACGCTGAAAAGGTACAAATAGTTCAACTCGGTTTTGCGCGCGACCCTATGTGTGCGTGCGCTTGTACACAACTTTCATTCATGTGGCAGTGACGCGGCCGGCGCCGGTTGAGTAAACAATGCTTACCCACACATAGGTAGGCGCGCACAATTGAGTTGCACTAACTATAAGCATAACATATTGTGCGCTATCATAAGCAAGCTGTGCCCCGCGGTGCTACACGCGTCGAAAGTTGCCTCTGCTAATCTGGAATACCACGTAGCTCCATGCCTAAATTAATGTAAATCGGTCCAGCCGTAAACGTGGAACTAACAAACATAGACACTCACAAACTTCAGCATTTACAATATTAGTCGAACACTAGATGACGTCAGCAACTCGGTCGCGCCATCGGTCGTTTATCGCGCAGGGAACCGTACATTTTAGGAGATGATATATGTCTTACGTATTTTCCCAGGACTCAAAGTATTTACATACCGAATATCACCAAAACTGTCTCGTGGTTTGGGCGTGAAGAAGTAGCAGACAAACGGACACATTTTTGCTTTTATAATATTAGTATGAAGTAATTTAACGAAGTCGGGTAATAGCTTCTGAACGTATTACTTGTTTTTTGACGCCTCCACTACCACATACCACAGTCTAGCGGTACAGAGTTCGGATCTTGACACGGAGGTCGTGGGTTCGATGCCCGCGTCGAAAACATTTTATTTCCAAGTTTGGATAGAACAATGAAGGCTGATCACCCGATTGTCTGACAAGTAAGTCGGCCCTGCGCCTGACCTCTCGCCAGTCGTGTCGCTCATCCGGGGTCAAGACAGTAAAGAAAGAGGGAGTGCTCCAATAAACTGCACACACACTCGGGCACTATAAAATTAATCCTGCGTAACAGGCCCGCTATCTATGAATCCGACGGCCGTCACCGAAACCGGTGTGAGAGTTATCATTATTTATATTTCCAGGCTCTAGAAGACTCCCTGAACAAGTTCGGTCGTCCCTGGCAGCTGAATCCTGGCGACGGCGCGTTCTACGGTCCCAAGATCGACATCACGATACAGGACGCGCTCCGCCGCTCTCACCAGTGCGCCACAATACAACTAGACTTCCAGTTGCCGCAGCGGTTTAACTTGTCATACGTCAGGTGCGTCTAAGGATATTATTGTATGAATGTATGTACAATCTGAGAAGTTGAAAGAGATAGCAGTTTGTGGATATGTGTAATTTGGTCGGGTTATGTCAAACTCAGCCGACAGATAACGAATTACGAGGAATTGACGTATTCCGACCAAATGACCGTTGGTCTGTCAACTGGCTCTCTTTTAATTTCTCTCGTTTAAATACATACATCTATCAAAGTCTTAAAAAATCGAAGTCAAGCCCTCATTGACTTTGACAGCGAACGAATCAGGCGCGGGCAGTGTGCGAGGTTCCATGACATTTTTTTTAATGATATTTAGGGGATAAGCGAGCAGACGGGTTACCTGTTGGTAATCAACTGTCGTTGCCCATGGACTCTCGCGACATAGCCGCGTTCGGTTCTGATAGATACAACTGTGCGTTCACCACTAAGATGACGTGATACACGCAGCAACAAACGAAATGCTACTTTATTACCTGGATTTCATTTCCTACTTACATTGGTGTAGCAAAATCGGCAAGTCGGGATATAAAGTTGGATTTTCGATCTGCACAACACACGATTAAAAGATTCAAATAACATGCTACAACCTTATTAAAATTTCTTTTTATTTAATTAGGGGGGCAAGCGAGCAGACGTGTCACTAGATGGAAATCAGCAGCCGTCCCCCATGGACGCTTGTAACTATAGAAGCGTTGCAAATACGTTGCTGGTATCTTAATGAAAGAGGTTACGGAAATAGGGAATGAGGTGTAGGGAGTTGGGCCTCCAGTCAACGCGCAACGCTGTTTCACGCCTGTTTTTCGTGAGGCCGTGCTATTTCTCCAATCGAAACAGCCCTTTCGTGCACAAGCATGGCTCTTCCACATCAATGAGCGTTCGTATTATTTACTTGAGATCAGATAACGTCTCATTGGTTCGCGTTCGAACCTAGCGCCCTCTCGAGTTCTAACCAAAGGTCTACCCACTAGGCCACAGACGTTTTAAAATTTTACCATGGATTTGTTTCCAGCGAGACGGGCGACAAGAAGCAGCCGGTGATCATCCATCGCGCGGTGCTGGGGTCGGTGGAGCGGATGGTCGCCATCCTGACCGAGTCGTACGCCGGCAAGTGGCCGTTCTGGCTGAGCCCGCGGCAAGTACGCGTCGTGCCCGTCGGCCCCGCCTTCGACGAGTACGCCACACAGGTGAGACGCATACGTATACGCACACACTTGTTTATACACGCACGCCCTGCGTTCATGCACGCACATGTATACGCATAGTATACTGACACTCGTACGTACGCACGCTGAAACGGACGCTCATACATATACGCAAACACAAAACTAGCATATACACGCACGCTTACATTATGTTAAGACACTTATTTCATTCCATCGAAATCGGCCGCTTAAAATATTTAGGTCCTGTTTTACCGCTTACAGAGTCCACAACTTTTTTTTGAGATATGTTGTATGGAGAATCTGTCAAATAACTTATGGATAGCCTAACTGAAACTTTATCAAACAGGCCCTCAGATTGTAAAACACATGTGACGTGCATGAAATAGGTTACGGATTTTGGCGCGAAGCACTTTTTTAATATCCTGCGCGCGTCGTTCAGCCACGTTACAAAATACGTGAGTGATGATTTTCCAGATTCTAATATTGCCCAGGTCCCAGGTTCTTTGTTAAACAGGAGATTTTCAAATCCATCCACTTAGCTCTTTTTGTCTTTTGTCAGGTGAATGACAAGTTATTCGCGGCGGGCTTCATGTCGGAAGTGGACACCGACGCCGGCGATACCCTCAACAAGAAGGTCCGCAACGCGCAGCTTGCCCAGTTCAATTATATACTTGGTGAGTAGATGACGATGTCCCTTGTATAAAGCTCACTGTGAGAGTAGCAACCCCGAAAGCTGATTTTTTTTCGATTTGTGTGGGTAAACGCCGCTGGAGCGCTAGCCCAAAAAAACACATTGTCATACGTTTTCAGCGCTGCTACTTTCGCATTAAACTACAGGGGTGCGATACTCAAAAGTATTATCACTTACATTTGTTTTATACTGTATATTATATTAAATAAGATATTACGCTTCTAAAGATTTATCAGCATTTCTTGGTAACTCGCGGTTCTTGATTTATAGATATAATTGTCTAGCTAATGTCTGTACGTAGAATCTCCTTTTATTTCAAATAATTTTTACGGTTCAAAAGCCACCATTTACGAAAAAAAAACAGGTGTTTTTAGTGTCAGTTACCTGCTTCTTTGACTTATTTCGTCGAACATGATACTAACAAGAACTCATTTCCAGTGGTGGGTGATCGCGAGAAGAGCTCGGGTACCGTCAACGTTCGCACCCGTGACAACAAGGTCCACGGTGAGATGACGGTGGACGGACTGATACAGCATCTACAGAAGCTGGTGGATGAGAAGACCCTGTCGGAGGACAGCGAGCTGATGAAGTAGAGAATACATGCCAGTAGGTTTACCATGTGTTTGAAGTATTTGTCAATACTCGATAGCGACTACGTACATTTTTGTACGGCAATTTTAGTTCCACAAGTGACCGCTAGAGGCGCTGTACAATTTTGCCGTACTAAATATCGACAAATACTATGGTTTCAAACTCGTGGTAAAGCCACAGGGGCGTAGCTACCTCTGTATATGCCGTATATGCCCAAACCATCGGGGCCAACAGCGACTGAAAGCAAAAAAAGAACATGGATGTATTCGGTCGAATCGAGAAACCTCCTCCCTTTTGGAAGTAGGTTAAAAACTAAAAAAAACTTTCCATTTCTTAAAAACACGAATGATAACTAATTGTTATGCGGCCCAGGCACGCTACGCTTAAGACAAATCCCTTCGTTTACAATAGCAACATAAGTCAATGAATCTTTAATGTGAATTTTCTACACATTCAGACGCTCAGTTACCAGTTTAAAAAGTTAAAATTAGATGCCTACTCCAAAACCACTTAGAGCGAACGAAAATACTACTTTAAATTTTTGTCGACTCTTAAAAGTTAAAACTAAAAAGTATTTAAAAAATATGTTTCATGATTTTTCATCATTTGAATTTTTGTTATAAAAAATGATTTTTAGCTATCTTCAAAAGTTTGAAGTTATGTGTCCAATGTTTTTTATTAAGTGTAACTGTATATTTTGTTTTTCTTGTTTAAAATTTAAGTTTTTTATGCAAACTGGTAAAAATGTTAGATGAAAAAAAGTTAACTATTTAGTATTAAATTCGCTGTGGTATTCGTTTGCGTTCATTGTTTAAAAAAAATCAACTTTTTTTGGTATTTACCACAAAACATCTATTTTACATTATTTATTTTCCGTTTCTTACATCATTCGTCACTACTATTCCGTTTGCATTTTTAAATATTAATTTATGTTTCACATAGTAATAAGGTGAGTGGAATAAAATACCACAAAAATATATTTGTTTCATTAAAACCTGAACCTTCAAAATAAACGTACTGTAAGAACTTGATACAGAACCAGTAGACGGACCTACATCATTTGATCGGAATATATCGATTCCATGTAGGTCTTTCTGTGTCTGTCGACTGAGTTTGGTATACGTGACTAACTTAGATCCGCAATCTGGCTCTATATTAACTCCCCTGATAGTACAATAATCGATTTCCCTTTTACTTACAAAGTTCTCATTAGAAGGAGCGTTTTAAAACAAACAAACTCAAAATAGAGAAAAATTTATTTATTGCATCATAAAATAAAATTGTATATTTGACTAATACAATAAAAAATATTTTGCTAACATCCGGAATGAGTAAATTATCTTGTAGTAAAAATATACATTTTTTGTTTAACTTATTTCTTATGGTATCGAGTTTTGTTCATAATTTTTATCTAATTTACAAACAATAAAAGCAAACCCAACTAAAAAAATTAATATAGAAAATATAAAAATAGAAAACACATTTAAAATAAGTGCATTTATAATGCAGAATACTGTTATTTCTTACATAGAAAGTTATGGTCAAGAAACCTCCTCCTTTTTTGAAAGTCGGTTAAAAACTGGGATCATTTGGAAAATAATATCACATTTTCTTACAGACTACCTAGGTGTAGTAGGTTTAAATATAACTATTTTATTTTAACTTGTTAATTGTTATACAGAAAAAAAAATGTATACAGAATGTCACTAAATTGATAATGTTTAAGGATAATGATAATGCCTGATTATGATTTATGAACATGTGTTTCTAACACATCATTAATTGTAAAAGTAGCGGCGCTAAAAGATCAATTTATTTTTTAGCTATATTAATTTTGTGATTTCTGGATGTGCCCAAGTCATATGAGTTTGCCCCTACTAACGACAAAACTTTTTTTCACTTTCAGCGCTTCTACTTTTACAGAGAATTTTATGACAATTACATACACACCCTAAAGTATCATCACTTAGTTTTGTAACATTCTTTAAAACCGGTCCATAATACCGGTACGCGCACACTTAGACGGGGCGTTCCGGGGCTCATCGCATTCATTGATTTTGAATACGTCAGTGCGACCACTTTTAATTCTCTCGTGACTCGATATACCAAAAACGTTGATATATTCTACAATTTCTACAAAAGACAATTTCTACTAAACCGTGTCTTAGCCTTTACCAAAAATTTTCTTTTATTCATCAATATATTCTACGTGGTTAATGATAAAATAAAATTGAATGTTCATATAGACTGTTTTCATTATATTTTTGAAATTATATTTTATTGTATAAAATAAATTTCCTACTATAATCTACAAAAGATTTTTAGACTACCTACTAAACTGGTGTTTATTTGTACTAAAAAGTAGAAATCTACTAAATGTGGTCGCACTGTTGAAGACTTACCGGGTCGTGACGCATCCGCCGCGCAATAATCCGCCCCGCTGAGGGCCGGCACGCTCCGTCAAGGTGTGCGACACGCGCATCCGCCTCCATACAGTTTGTATGGAGGCAAATTTTTCCGCTGCGACGCGGCACAGTTTGTCAGCCCCGTATCTTCACATTTTTGTAGGCGGAGCAAAAACTGAAACGTGCCGCCCCTACATTTACATATTTTTACTTTCATCTTCTATATCATATCAGCTGTAAGATGTTAGCTAAGACAAACCCTTCCGGAAAAAATGCATCAATTGTTTTGTTCGTTGTTTTGTTTATTTAATAACGAATTTGGTTCCCTCTGAACCTACCGCCCGGGGTACGGACCTCGTCTTGCCAAGATAGGCTAGGAAATCCGGGGCTGTACTTTGCTCACACTTTAAACACGCAGAAGTCCATAAAAAAAAAAAATTGCAAAATAAGAAACTCTCCATTCACACTCACTCAAGTAGCCTTTAACTATAAATGTAAGCTTTAATGAAAATCTCTCAGTGATTGGTAACGTTAGATAAAAGCCTAGTGTGGCGTTATAAAGCGACTTCTTTCTTCAATCCCTCTGTTTTCTCGGCTTCTATAGTTTTGTCGTCGCATTTTTCCTCTTTAGGTACTTGGCATTTGAAGTTACCGCAGCAGTAGAGCATCTGTAAAAATATTTCACATCGTTAAAAATTATTACTTAGGGTCATTGGACTTACACATATAAATTTCATTGACCGTCGATAGGTTTCGGCAATGTTTTTTTATGAAATTATGTAAGATTTTCGCGTAACTTTCTGCCTCGCACAGTAAAGCTCTGGAATGAACTATCACCAGCAGTATTTCTGGACCGCTAAGACGAGCAAACCTTTAAGAAGAGAGCGTATTCCCTCTTAAAAGGCCGGCAACGCACCTGCAACCCTAATGATGCGAGTGTCCATAGGCGGCGGTAGTTGCTTTCCATCAGGTAATCCGTTTGCTCGTTTGACCCTTATTTTTATTTAAAAAAAAAGATATGTCACCTGATGGAAAACTATCACCGTCGCCCATGAAAACTCACAAGATCAGAAAAGCTAGGCCCGGTTTACATTTAATTAAGTACAGTAGCGAGTTAACAAAACGGTCAGCTAAAAATTAAGTAGTAAGTATTAAGTGACGTTCAAACGTAGGCGAGTTAAGTAATCATAAGTTGCTGATTCGATGACAAGATAAATCTCCATAAATCGCTCAATTACATTTAATATTTTACTCAACTATATACCTATTGTATTAAAATTTTTGATAAATTAAATATTATAATATAGACTGTACTAAACTTAAACGTCTACACGCTGTTGAGTTAAGTTGGCGGGGTGCGGAAGATGCGAGAGGGGTGGCAATTCACACTTAACTCGCCAAAAAATAGAATCTTGTTCTATTTAAGCCAACTCAATTAACAACTTACAACTTAATTCGATTTTACAGTTCAAACGTCAAATTAACTAAACTCACCGGTAGCGCAAGTTAACTCGCAACTTAACTAAATTAGGTATAAATCGGCCCTTAGTGCGGAGCCGGCCTTTTAAAGGAGATGAAAGTAATTTGAATAAGCAAGCGCTAGCCCTAATCCCTACGAGCCCTACGGATGTCTGTGAGGCATTGTTATTTCTCCGGTCGGGTTGACCCATTCATGCCCAAATTCGGCTTTCGTGTCTCTTCGCTGCCGCTCAATGCGGTGTCGAATAACTAATCAGACGGATCACGACCAATATGCAGTTGATATAACCCGACCGAATTACATAAATCCCAACACTCACCGTGTACCCCAGTATCGGTAGCGCCAGCACCACGCCAGCCAGCACGTCCCACCAGTGGTGTCTGTGGTCTGTCATCCGGGAGACACCACACACCGCCGCCGCCACCACGCTGGACACCTGAGTGTATGTCACCCAGCGGGCGGTGACGGCGCGCTTGTGTAGGTAGTACTGTAACATGGAATAGGGAAGGTGCGTGTAAGACGAAATTCATTGAATGCAAATTATTATGATAGTGGGCTAAAAGATATACAGAATTACAATGAAAAATCTTTGAATTCTGTTGAAAAATAAGTGAGATATTAGCGATTTAAGTTTTCTACCCATCTCTTTCTCTCAAATCGCAGCTTAGTATGAACTTTGTATGCATCATATAGACTTTGACGTCACAATCAATATCGGATCTCTCTTTCTAACTGACTACTTTAAAGGCTTGTAAGTTTGTTGATTTCAATTTTATCAAAAAACTGATTGGAATACATCTTTTTTCAATAACGTAAGATTTATTTAATTAAATAATA
>JAOTAV010041124.1:0-20506 GCA_026546445.1 Cyclargus thomasi
ACCTAATCCACGAAACGTACTAGGTCTCAGCGACGCTCGAGTCACTACAAAAATAGCACTCTCACCTCCCCGACTATGAGTTGTTATTTCATTTTTACAATAGCATGATGTAATTATTAACAACATAAACTATGGCTTTCTTTGATAAATGTACTAACCAACACAAGATTTTTTTAAAGCCGACGTTCAAACAAATAAATTCTTCTGCTTTATATTATTAAATTATATACACATACAAATCCATAAAATATTAAAAAAATAAAAAAAAATTTGATGAGCTTACTCACTCTAAGGTAATTAAGCCATTAATGTTTCTTGGTGAATCACCCACCAACGATTTAAATTCTTCTCAAACAGATTATGGATTTAATAAGTTCATGCACCAAGTCACTTGCCTTCTAGCGCAGTTGACGTATTTTTTTATATTCCATAAAGGACTGGTGCCTTAAAGTATCACATTTGTTTTCTAACTTTAAGATTTAACTGGATTAAGAGTTTTGTCGCTAAAGTGCAGGAAATTCATTTGTAGTTTAAACTGTTACCTAATAATATTTGTACTAAGTTCGTAATATTAAATACAAAGTAATACAGCATTATATACGAAAGTATGACTCGTGCGACATAACTAGGCACACGGCTTGAAATGTCGGTTATGTCACCCATCCTCCTGCTTCCCCTCGCAGCACCCCGCATTCGCATTTTGCGTCGAGTAGCGTTAGCATAAAACAGTTTGAAAAATTCAATCCGAAAAGGTATGAATTCTATGTCCAGGAGTGTTCTTATTTGTCATTGTTATTGTTAAGTTTTTGTATTACATTCGTTAAGTTTGTCATTGTTAGTCATTGAGTAATGACTAACAATGACTAACGAATGTATGAGCAACATAATTTTTAAGTTGGCTGACTTTTATGAATTAAGAAACATCGACGATTATGAATTAAGAAATCTTTATACACTATTTAAATGTCAAAAAAGTTTAAACACCCAATTTAAATACTTCTTGGCTCTATATAGAACTTTAAACTTTCAACCGTCAAATTATATCGTAAGATACGTCCATTAATTATAATCATCTCGTGTGTACTCAAATTTTTTCTTACCCGTCCCCGGCTCCGTCCCGTCCCACGTTTCTAGGAAGCGGTACAGAAATTGTTGTCAAGCTAAAATTCTTAACAATTCGAAAGTTTTGTCAAAATTTATAAATAATACAAAAAAAGTGCAACACTTTTTATGCGATCATTATTTATTTATTATTATTATTATATTATTACTTTAAAGAAATGTCAGTCGAGCCGTGTGCCACGTTAATCCGCATGAGTTTTCCGCATCCGCATTTAAGTATCTAATTAAGCTATGATGTCGTTTTACACGTCCGCACGCGGTCTATTACAAAATTTAGCCAACGTGACACATAAATCCGTCATAATTTGGCAGCATTGTATAAAACCACATAATTAAAACAGCAATTGTTAATTCCCGATGGGCGAGTATGCAATAATTAACGGAATTGTCGTCGATTCCGTAAAATATACGATGCCGGCTCCCATAGGATGCCAACGGACCGGTTTCCAACAAAATACGATACTAATAACGCATAATACTGATTAAAGGCTAAACTCTCGTCCGGATCCTTTATAATTTGCCTACCTATTAAATTTTGCCTTAATTAACTCGTTAGGAGTGTAATTAATCTTTAATTATTTTGGGGCGTTCCTCGTCGTAATTATTTTGTTATAATATTGTTAGTCCCGGATATGATACGACTTTACGCAGCATGCAACGAGCATAGAAACAGAATAGCGGAAATTTTATTAGTTTTGTTCGAAAAAAAACCGCCCAAAGCCATTGCGCTCTGATTGGTCAGAAGTATCGGAGTACGTACACACAGGTCTCTTATAATCTGTACGTACTATTTTAGTGCGAGCATTAGTCGGTGGGCGGTTAATTTATCAGTACCAAAACACTGATAATTTTCGGACACGGATGGCTCACATTACTTCTCTTTTGGTTATAAGCTCGATGTACATGTTTCACTACCAATCAGTAATATTTAAAGACATAAGTGGAAGAAGCAGATAAGTAACATTTTAAAAACTGCCAGATTTTTGTGTAAATGTACGCTTTAGGACCGGAGAAATAGTTTAAAATTAAAATGATGTGGATTAATTGTGAAGCTAGATAGACAAGCTAGATGTTAAAATCGCTAAATTACAAGATTTATCGTAATATTATGGGAAAAAAATGAGTATTTCCTCGTAGGTAGTAAAATATTAGTTATTCTTTCTTCCTCTTATGTCTTCATTTGTTAGTATATAATATTACCTTCGATATATTACTTTTACATAGTTTTATTTCGCTGGAACTGTATTTTAATTATTATTTAAATAAGTTTCATTTTGTATTTCATTCATTTATTCATTTTATTCAACTGTGACTTTTAAAATATTATTGCCGTTGTGGCAAGCAATCCCGTGCATTTGGTCTGGACGTTTTGAGAACTTGCAACAGATGCAGAGGACAAAATATGAAAATTCGTAGAAATCTTTTAGCATAGTTGTTCAGCGCAGCGATGTCTTACATTATTGTTATTTGACTACGAGGAATATATTTTCTTTTGTTTCTTATCAACTCACTAGCTGTTGCCCGCGACTACGTCCGCGTGAAACGTTATATTATAGGTTATTCCATTTTTACAATACATTTAATTACTTCTTGGCTCCTATTGGTCGTAGCGTGATGTTATATAGCCTATAGCCTTCCTCAATAAGTAAAATAACCAACATAAAAAGAAGTTTGCAATTCCGGCCTAACAAACTCTTCAGCTTTATTTTATTACTATAGATTTCTGCGTCAAATTTCGGTGTAAGTATAACTGACCCTTGACTTAAGTCAAGGGTCAGTTACACACACTCGCCAATATTTTCTTTTTCGACTTATTTTAATCACGTAATAAAAAAATATATATTTGTTTATTAATTTAACTTGAAGTTAATTTTCATCTTTTTGTTTAAAAATGGACCGGGTTCCCGAACCGGTGGTAGGCACCAGTGGCGTAACTATACCGTTCGAGGCCCCTGGCAAATTCGTTTTTGTTCCACTATGTCAATCCAATACAAAAACACATCAAGCGATTATAAAAAAAATAATCGCTTACCACTTGGCTAATCGGGGGTCCCTTCCGGCTAAGGGCCCGTGGCATTTTGCCGGCTTGCCACCTTGTAGTTACGCCACTGCAGGCACCGTATTTCGACATACCTTCTTGAATAAAAATAATTGTATTTTTGAATTTATTATAATTTGAGACAATATCTTATCCGTATATTCAGCCTCTCATAGACAGCGTAGATATTTATTAATAAGGGGCAAAATCGAAACTTCACTTTGTCTTTCGTTCTTAATTATTGTTAAAATATTAAACGCAAGTTGCAGGTCAGACTCGCCATAAGTCTACAAGTTGATGTTAACTTCTGAGGACATCCATTAGCCCGGCGAAGTTTACTTAATAGCTCACTGCTTATACAACTTCGTTATTTGTGACTAAATTAATATTAATATTAAAATTACTTGCAGCTTTAAAGTTTGGGAGATTTTAGCGAAGGAATAGCATCACTAGCATATAGCGTGGACGGACAATTCACATATCCACACTAATATAATAAATGCGAAAGTGAGTCTGTCTGTTTTTCTCCTCTTCAGGCCCGGGCCGCTGACCTATGTCGCTAACATAATCCGTGAAAATTTAGTCTTTAGCTGTAACCGTTCTTGAGATTCAGATACAGCCTGGAGACAGACGGACGAACAGACACAGTAAAAGTCCCCGTTTTCACCCTTTTACTCAAAGGAGCCTTAAAAATGAAATGAAATTAAAAAATATTTACGAAATGTAGACCAATGGCGTCCTTAAAGTTTAGCTAGTTTACGTATTTGTCTTCTGCAGTCTTTTTTTCTTAATATTTATAATATAATCATTATAATAAAACATAATTGTCAGTTGGGACAAGCAAAAAAACTCCCCAACCTATTTATTATAAAACGTTATGACACCTGTTTAAACAATTGTTAAAATTAATGTCCCAGTTAAAATATTGCGTGTATTCACTTTTGACCTTATCTACCATCATAAACTATTACTGCCATATGCCGTATAAATATAACTAGAGGTCGCCCTACGGTCGAAATTCGACCACAGATATTTAAGTCCATCGTGTAGAGTTGCTAAAAAAATATAATCTATTCTCAGTTCAATCACAGACTTCAACCATAAACAAAAGAGTATCTCGTGTATGATTATCATGTCATGTCAAAATATTGTAGTGTGCGTAGCGTTTATTTATTAAAAATATACAATAATAAAGCATATTTTAAAATAATATCGGTATTCCACATTCCTCCGTATCACCTACTTTTACATCTAAGGAGGAAGAATAAGAATAAGTTTTTTAGACTATTTCAATAGTAATTCAAGCCTGAATTACTATTGAAATAGTCTAAGAAGTTTGAAACAAGGGCTGCGCTGGTACAACATTTTTCAATAAAATTAAGGGTAAAATAGGCAGACGGATCACCTAATGGAAAGCAACTGCCGTAGCCAATGGGCAAATTAGAAGAGTTACAACTGCGTGGCATTTTATGAGAGAATAGTAGGAAGGAAGCAGGTAAAGAAATAAGGTGTTGGGTTCCGGTAACACAGCGCAAGCGCTATTTCACGACCGTTTTCTGTGAGGCCTTGGTATTTCTCCAGTCCAGCCGACCCATGAATACTATTGACGCCTTTGTAACACAACAGCGTATGAAAAATGCTCACATTAAATTACACATGGCGTCTGGAAAACATTGTACAAGTTTTTATCGGGTTCGTGTTTAGAACTCATTTAACTTTACTTCCCCATAGACCTCCAGTTGGTCGTGTGCCTATAACTAAACATATTATAGCAATTAATATTAGAATACTATTCATTGTTACTATAGATTTTAGCTTAATGTTCAACACTACCTTACGAAATTCTATCTATCTCTATGTCTATCATGCACCTCGTGATATTTCGTAAAAATATGTTTTATTCCTTTATACCACAAGACTTTTGTCTTAATAAAAGCCCCGTCTAGTGAATTAAACAAAATGGACAAAATTTAGTCACAAATAACTTTTCTTTAAAATCTATATGCCTCGCCAGGTTTCATTAACCCTATTGCTCCAGACCTTTAGCTGTGGGATAACCAAGCTTAAGGGATATAATGAAAGTTAGATCAGTATTAAAATTAAAAAAAAGTTAATAGTTAAGGTGGGCTCTTATATAAAAACACAAATTTTACTTATGTTTGCTCTAATATGGTACGGAATCCTTAGTGCGCGAATCCTACTCGTACTTGGCCGGTTTTATTTATTCAAATCCTTTTTTAAAATTATGTACAATTTTCAAATTGTTACTTATCCGCTTCGATCACTCATGTACAGCTGATCGATCTGAATTCGGAAACATACCGCTTGGTCATTGGTCCACGCTAGCTGCGGTAGCTTATTTGCTGTCTTGCAGGGAATTTTCAAATTCGCATCGAATTGCGCTATGAATTAGGTTTCTGGTTCCCAATTCCTACTCATCCATATCCAATATGCATCAGCGGAATTTCGCAATTGCAAGATAGCTTACAATCGTACTAAAATTTTGAAGGTAAAAAATTTTGGTCAACGAATACAAATGTAATGGATCCTCTTTGTCGTCGATAATTCTGTATAAGACATCCTTGATACTCGCCTGTGCTCACTGGTCATCGCCTGTAGTCACCTTTGATCAACTTGTTGATAAAGTACTATAAGCGAATGAATAATAATCGTGTCGATTAACGACCAACAATCATCGCCGATTATAGAGCACTAGCTTTTGCCCCGCGACTTTTATGTTATGAGTTATCCTCTTTTTCTCTCGAAATTTTTCCTATATTTTCTGTACTATAAACCTCACGGAACCTGAGACCTTTCCAACGAATGAAAAACCGTGGAAATCAGTTCGTCAAGAAGGAAACAAACATAACTTCTATATTTTTTGCATCAGCATTTTGTCATCGCTTTAAACGAAACGTGGTCATTATTTTTCGCAAATTTTTGTAAAACCATAGTACCTACTCTACCGTCCTCAAGCTTAAGTGCCGTTAACCAATATTTGGTCGATATTGACATTTTGATACCATCATAATCAGAAAAAGATCTATTGTGTATTACCAAAATTTTTCTGGCTTTTATAGTCATCGAGTTATTAAAATTGATATTACCGTTATGAAGTGCTAAGCCCTTAGAAAAATTGCCGTGTTTTTTGCCCATAACTCAAAAAGTACTTTTTGTACATAGCGGCATTTAAGCTTGAGGACGGTGGGACTCATCATCAACGTTCTCGTATATCGTTACTAACGAAATAAATTGTCTAGTTGTTTCAGCGGAGTCGGATGAAGCGGTGCCCTACCTACACGTCATCACGAAGTCCTCAGTGTATAATGTCGGGGAGAAGAAAGCCATCTACTGCAAAGGAACTAATCTACTAGAAGTAAGTTAGAGTTAGATACTACGAACAACTTAGCTTTAAGACAGTTTTGACATTCATTATCCTGGTTATTGTTAGTCTTTATGCAGAATGCAGTACATATAATTTTTTCAATTCAATAACTTCTACCAAATTTTTGAATGGGGGAATTTTTCCTTAAACATATTTTTTATTAATTGACCTCCACAAAAGTGTAAATCAACAATATTATATTTTAATTGGGGCATTTAGTAAGCTCTAAATTTGAACACTTAATTTAATCAAATATTGGAATCTAACTGGGTAATAAATTACTAGCTGGTCTGGAGGGTAATAAATTTTCCAATAAACCAGTATTCGGACGTCCCTGACAATATTATGGCTATATCTAACGTCTAAACTCTCGTGTGTAACTGACTTTAGTTACTAGCATCCAATATGGGTGTCATTAATAAAAAGTAGAAAGCACTTCTTAGTATTTATCAGCACAAACAAAACAAAAATAAGCGAATGATACTTAAAATTTCTCGAATGATATTTAATTTTGTAATTTTAGGTATTGGCTAGTTGGTATTGACCTTAAAAGTCCAAAAAATGCCTACTATTTAGGTTCAAGTTTAGTAAATTAAGATTTTTAGCAATATTCTGCGAAAATTAACCTCAACTTGCAAGTAAAAATGCGGGTTGAGAACCTCGACGCGCGATTCGCCGCACAAAGGGGCATCCTCAGGATGTGGACTCTACGAACAACGTCCATTAAGTGCCGCAACCAGCCAAGCCACCGTCTTTTATACACTACTATCCCCACTATCCCCACTACCCTCACTAGTACCCCCGAACGTAGTCAAACAGGTTTGGTCATTCAACAATGCAACTCTATTGTTTTTTCTTTTCTTTTATTATCTCTAATTGTTCCAACAAGCTCAACCGGAAGCCTTTATCGCATTTATGTAAAACTTTATAGGAATAGCCATCGGGTATGGTGTGATTACAATCTACAAGATGTTTAGCAAAATGAGACTTATCAGGATGACCATTTTTATAAACAGCGATGTGTTCCTTGTACACCGGTACTGACTTACATATACACCATCGAATTCAGGACAATCAATCTTACATACACCGGACTGATATTTTATATTAATCTGGTCCTTAGTATGGCACAAATGATGTTTTAATGTATTATTTGTCCTAACCGCGACGTGCATATAATTGTTTTTCATTATTTTAGGTATACCTGCAGATACCTCAATCATGTAGTTCAAACCGGACTTATAGCTAACTACCTCTTTATTAACAGGACCTGCATACAAAAACATAACCAGCTCTTTATTTTATTATTCAAAATATTATTAATAATTTTTGGGGCTATACCCATTAGATATTGCAATTTGAAAATTAATGTTCTTGATAATTTTCCTCACTGAGAGGGATGGATAATAATCTGTGAATGTAACTATGAAAAGCCGCGAGTTTGTGTTGCCAAGGATGACATGACGATGCACGAATAGTAGTAACTGTGTTTATTATTCTCTCTAGTGATTGACATGTCGAGAAAATTAAGGGTATTATTAACTTCACATTCTAGTTTAAACTTAATTTTGATATGATTTTTATTGAGTTCTTTAAGACAAACGTCTAGTTGCCTCTGTGTACAAATAAATAAATTAAATACTGTTTAGGTCTTTGCCAGTGATAAATTGACAAAATAAATCGCTATTGGATAAACAACGTGCCTAGTCTGTTTCAATACGAAAATGGCAATGTTTTAGGATAGCAAGCAACTTTAAGTTACGTAAATAATGTTAGTTAAAATATATTAAATAATAACCAGTAATGCCTTCAACTGTACATAAATATTTAGACAAGTTCAGGCCGACACCGAAAGAGCTTATTGAAATTTCATTAACAAAGATTAAAAATTGTGGACGAAGTTTTCATAAAGTGGAAAAGAGTTTAAATTAAACATTTCTCTTGAGTTATTTCAAAAGTTTTTCATAAGATTTTTATACCACTCATTATTTTTCACACAGAAAATACTTCTTAGTAGATAATTAGCTCACGCCTCTCACTACACTGTAGGTAATATAGAGTTCATATATTTATTTTACGTTAAAAAACGATATTCATTATACTCGCGGATATTAAAAAAATATTCTTTTTCAGAGGCTGGAATGGTATTCGAATACAGGAGAAGTAGTTGAGACACGGTCTAACAAAAACACAAGGGTGTACGTGGAGCGACAGAAAAACGAGTCATTGACCAGTAGTCTTCTGCTCCTCATCATACACAGCACAAAAATCAAGGATAGCGGCAACTGGACCTGCAAATCTGGAACGCTAAGCGAAACTATCGAGGTCCTTGTCGGAGGTAAGAATTTTATACAATCAGAGAAGTTGAAACAGAATCTGACTGCGGGGTAAGATGGTCGAGTTATGTCAAACTCAGGCGAAGGATTACGACTTACATAGAATTAGCATATTTCGACCTAATGACGTAGGTGTGTTATCAGGCTCTCTTTCAAATTCCCCATACATAATAGTTTAAACTAAACAGGGAATCAAGGCACACATAAAATAAGAGAATATATTAGAAAAAACCGGCCAAATGCGAGTTGGGCTCGCGCACGAAGGGAACCATTACAGAGAAAAATATTGGAAAAACGCATTTATGAAAGTTTTATTTTTTTTTAACTTTTAAATTTATAAAAGAAAGTTATGACAGTTTAAAATTTATAAATGAAAAAGATAAAATAAAAATGTTGGAATGGTGGGAATCGAACGCGGGCCTCTTCGTACTTAAGTAGGCACTCTGCCATGCCGCTGATGATAAGCGCGTCGAGTTTATATAATAAAATGATTATTAAAGGAACGAAAACCCAGAAAACACAAACATATTAGAGCCCTCTTTAAACATTAAATTTATTTTGTTTTTAGTATTTGTTGTTATAGTGGCAACTGAAATACATTTTCTGTGGAATTTCAACACTATAACTATTACCGTTCATGAGAATACGACAGACATAGACAGACGGACAGACATCGAAGTCTTAGTAATCGGGTCCCGTTTTCCCCTTTGAATACGGAACCCTAAAAAACTAAATTATAATAGTTTTGAGCATGTATGAGTCACCTATATAGAGCTTGCAGCATTCGTTGCCCATACAAATCATAAAAAATGCTTTTTGAGTACCGCCACTTTTACATTGAACTCTATATTAAGGATACCTATACACACCCTCAAATATAATTAATTCGTGTTATTATACTATTCATCGATAAGGAAAATTATTGCACAGTCGGCAAATAATCATGTTCGTATTGAGGTAAAACTGATATAAGTTGGAAACTTTCCTGCTGGCTGTACTAACTTTGACCGTTAACCACTAGCAAATCTGTGTACCGAGGACTTCGGTCGTAAGATCACGGCTAAGCTGTAATTAATACCCCAGTGAACGCTACCGACATTACTGCAACTCCTTACACTTTATAGAAAGATTTTTATGTCTGGAATTTTTATATTTTTTGACGACCTCTGTGGCGCAGTGGTTGAGCTTTAGTAGCTCACGCCGGGGGTCGCGGGTTCGAATCCCGCCAACGGAACAAAAAAAAAGTTTTTAAATGTTTCTGGGTCATGGATGTATATTAAGTGTGTGTATTATATAATAAAAATTTTAAATATGTGTATAGTATAAAAGTATTAAATATATTTCCGTTGTCTGGTACCTGTAACACAAGTCCTTCGGGTACTTAGCACGGGGCCAGATTGACGTGGTGTGAAGCGTCCATAGATATTATTATTATTTATTAAGTATCAGTTTACCTTAACGAAAAACTCTATGTATATACAATAGAGTGTTTCGTTCGACACGGAACGCTAAAAAATTTTTTAGGGTTCCGTGTCCTAATGAAACGAGAGCGTTATTAACTGTTATTATTAAAATAACGCCTAAAGTTTTTCAAGGCCTGCATATTTCTTTCTACTGCGCCACTAGCCAAGTCTGGTTGATATCACTCTGAAGAGATCCTTGACCGACGACTTGAACACATGCGGCCCTTTTGAACACGACGAGCTAAATTGATACCATTTTTTGCAGAAAGAGTGAATCTAGGAGTTACTCAAGAAGCAACAGAAGGGGAGGAGGGCAGGAACATCAAATTGGACTGTGTAGCTAAAGGTCACCCTGCCCCCGCCGTGCAGTGGTACAAGGATAGTGTCCTCATCGATGGTAAGAACACTGACCTTCAAAGGAAATGTCCCAAGAAATATTTTATACAACTTCTGTATTTATATTATGTTCTTTAATGAAAAATTGGAGCTATGAAGAAGGAACCGTTCCACTCTTGTGACGTAATCGACGAATGAACTTTCTTCATTTTCAAAAAGGGTTTTTATAGAGTGTTGGTCTAAGAGCTACCTTTTACTTACTCATTTGTTAAAGACCAGGCGTAATTCTTTATAAAACAGCCATTAAAAATTGTTTTTGTTTTCGATAATAATTATTATTACACAGTTCACACACGATACATATTATGAAGTGCACTGTTTTCGACTGGAATCAATCAATTATATAAAGAAGCGCAAAATAAAATATTTTGCCTAAATCCCCTTTTCATCCGATTTTGCGTTAAGTCATTTTGACGTGACACGAACCGTAAACGTTAACGTAAGCAACCATCAACCTGAGTCTAATACAGATTGAAAGTTATATTCTAATTTCATGTCTATAAACCAACTTGCATATTCATTATGTAAAATTAGAACATGCACAAAAAGAGTTTTAAGTACCATTTGCAATGGAAATTAGGAAGGTTTTGCGTAAATTATTATAACGTAGAACGTATTATTCTAACCATATCTACAGAAGCTGCGAGGGACGTCCGTGCAAAATTACGTTTAGAGCGAAGGTTTTCACTTCGCTCTTTAAAATGTTGAGTAAATATTAAAAAAAAAAGTAATTGACGTCTTGCTCTGCGCTGCGTCGACGCTGCGACGTTTAATATTTTTTAAGACATTGATCCGTTGCGTTATCGTATGCGACGTTTCAACGCAACGACGGACAAGAGACGAAGCGGGAGGGAGGGCTATACGCTGCGGTGTCTCATGCAAACCCTAGGTGTCGTGCGTCGACGCAACGCAGGTGTATCTAAAATTGCGCTGATCAGTTGCAACGACGCAGTGCTGCACAAAACAACGAACTAGAACCAGGCTCTGATTCTGGAAACATTTATTTCTAGATGACCGCAGGAAGTATATTGTGAGGAAAAGGGAGGATAATTACCAGCTGGAGATTAAAAACCTCACCCACACAGACACGGGCGAGTATATGTGCAAGGTGACTCAGAAGGTTCTATCTTACTACACTTTCAAACGAGTGCAGCTGACCGTGCAACGTAAGTTATAAATATCACACAATACACACGTACAAATATATTATGTGCCAATATTTATCAAGTTTATCTAGTAAGGATAATAACTTATCATAGAAAAAGGCCCTTACTATATATGTTTCAATGTAAAAATTATAACCTAATTTTATTTATATTTCATATATTTTTATGCGTTAAACCTTTACGAATAAAAAGCAATACTAAATAATATTTTATTAAAGGATTTTTGGTACAATGTTTAAGGTTTAATGTTTTATATTTTATTTTACCTATTGAAACGTACAGCGAGCTAATTCTAGCTGTAACCGCTAGGGGATTAGCAGCTTAAACGTTATAAAAAGTAGTGAGCTGTCTACGGTTTCGAACAACTTTATTTTATTTCAGTGCTTGAATGCACCTACTTCTGTTATCTCAGTTATAAGAAGCAGTTTCTTTATTTCTTGGTTCTAAAATAAGTGCTCATATTTTTTACTACATTATTATTTAGTTTTTTTTTATTACATAAAAATAATTTTTACATATTTTTTTTTTGTTTTTTTTTAATAAAAAATTGGCTACAATGTCCTACGTATAAATGATTTATAAAATATTTTAAACAGCCGCAGGTATACACTGCCCATTAGTAAAATAACGATAGCTTGTTTTTAAAATAAATACCGTTATGTTTCAGACAAGCCCCTGATCGTTAACGACGTAACAAATGAAGTTTACTACACGAGGTACAAGACCGAAGAAGTCTACGCCATCTTGAATGAAACGTAAGTGAATATTTTCATAGAAAATTTTAGAGAAGCTGTCTTAAAATATCAATGTTTATTTATTAATATAATATTAAATTTTATATTTTTAAAATATTTTGAGAGTTACCTATTTATAATAATTTTTGTCAACAGTTTGTATCCTGGTTATTTATTATATTGTTATACCAATTCATTTTTATTATTATCTATTACAGAATTTTAGAAATCTGTATGCAGATGCATGACCTTTATAATCACAGATTACTAAATAGTGAAATGAACAGCTAGAGCACTCTCAGCCACTAAACCTAGTAAATACTTACTAGACCTAAAAAGATAATAATATATTTATATTTACTATTAGTTTTAAGACAAATGTTAGTGATTTTTTCGTTAGTTTCGTTTTTGTACATAATTTGATCAATTTAATTGAATAATGAATTTGTAAATTATGTTAAATTTTATTTTATTCATATTATAAAATTTTATTTAGGTTCATTTTAAAATATTTGTTTACTTATTATTATATTAGATTTGATTAACAACTGCTTGTAAAATGAAGAGCGAAATACAAATCAATCCAGTTCGGGAACAGATAAATCAAATTAATTGCTCATTAATAATAATAAAATAATATTGCCAACCTTAAGTCTGTGTACGTTATTATTTTAAGAAAAATGTATTACTAATTTTGATGATAAATAAGCTATTATTATTATGATTAAAATTAATTATTCAAGTGTTAAATAAAGTGTCCTGATATTATATAAAAGGCCAAGTTCATTAATTCTGGTTTGTGGGTCGGCAGCATTAATTAACTTGCTAATTTTGTGTGTATTATACCGCGGTATTATTCTGAACTCCTGGAATGAGTTTTCCTGCCTAAGGTCTATATAGAATATAATAAGCAGGGATCAATGTCCAGGAATCCAAAATATGGCATTATGCTTGATAAGTAGCGTCGTTAGTGCCGGGGGTGAAGCTGGGCGACCGCTCCGGGTAGAATCGGTTGCCGCATTTGATATAAAGGGCTTGGCTAGGGTGTGTTAAAGAGAGGTGCGGCTAATGCCGGCACTGCGCTGGACACAAATTACATTGGATCTACATCTAGTTTACTAGAATCTTATATGAAATGACAAGGCAAGAAAGCTACTTTAACAGGGGCTATGATGCCTTCAACATAGGAAAATTTCTTTTTCCTCTGTCCTTACCCATCTTGGTCCACCAATGCTAGGCAGCATGGATGTAGTCACCAATCGACTCGTCCAAATGGGATTGATTTTAATGGGACAAGTAACTTAACTACTCCTCTTAAGCACAGATTATAATATATTATATATTTTTTTTCTATTTTGAACAGAAAGAACATTACGTGCAGCGCCATAGCTCACCCACCGCCTACTTACCACTGGTACAGGAGGTACGACAACGGCCTCACAGAGGTGCCCATTGAAGACGAGGATACGGTAAGAATCCAGTTAGAGTTTCCGGGCCTTTTACTTTTGTTTGGCTATTTACTTTCGTCAAAATGTTTACTAATGGCAGCGGTTAGGCGGTCAGTTTGGCATCAGTCAGATCGTGGAATCGCTCGTTAACCCCATTCGCCAATCAAAACGCGTGTCCTTTTTCTTATTAGTTTCGGATTCCATCAGTTTGGTGTCAGTCTCGACTGATAAAATGAACTAATACCATACCGATCGTGTAACCAAAAAACCTGTTTAAAAAAACCATAGAAAAATTTACGTTTACAATCGAATAAAATCTCTAGTTAATAAATATTACTGATTGCCTCTATTTACATACATATTTTCTCTGTAGTATAGTTTTTTGTGCAAAGGTTAGGTTAGGTTAGATAAAAACAGGTAATATGTCATTTGCCTTGGGAGAGCCATGCTTCGGCACGAATGGACAGGCTTGATCAGAGTGATACCACGGCCTTTCAGAAAGAGGCCGTGGTATCACTCTGGTCGATGGCATCACAACTGGTGTGTAACGGCGTCGTGCTTTGTTTGTCAGTGTTAGTAAGTGACTTTACCGGTAGTCCAACTTCCCCAATACCCTATCCCTATTCCCATTCCCTATTCCCTCATAAAGGCCGCGAACGTACTTGCGACTGTCCGAGTCACGAGTGTCCATGGGCGACGGCAGTTGCTTTCCATCAGGTAACTCTAAATATCACCCATTAATATGAAGGCACCCATTAATATGAAATGTTTAAAACTAAATGGACATTAGATTAGTAACGAACAAATGCAAACTTTTATCATAGAAGTTTTTGCGTTATCGCTTCTCTTGGTCCAGCACTGCACGAACGAAATCCGGATAATGTCTGTTTGAAAAGAAAATTCTCATTTTTACAATTTGCGGATAAAAACCTTTTCCTACGAGAGTACTCTGTGACAATGTAAATTGTAGAACTTTATTTCTGACACTTTTTTCAGTTTTAACCAAATTTTATATTTCTAACAAATAAGATTCCATATATTTTCTAAACAAATGTTATTAAATTCATCATAACGATATCATATAAAATAAATAACAATGACGCAAAAAATATTAAAAATTTTAAAAAATTAAAACGTTGTCGACCTTTTAATTCTATATTAAGCTAGAAAGTAATATTATAATGGCTGATTCAATTAGTTGAGCGTCCTTTATAGAGTTTAAGTTTAACCCCTTAAGGAGAAAGCATACTGCGACGGGGCGTGCCGGCGCGCATCATATTTGCATACCCAGACCGCACTCGGTCGTAAGATTTGTAATTTTTTATGAAATGTAGAGGCAAATGAGCAGACGGATATCACCTGATAGAAAGCAACCGTCGCGTCGTCGCCCATGGACACTTGAAACTTTTCAAATTTATTATCAGCCTTTTTAATCAAGAAATAGGCTACCGGAATAGGGAATGAGGTTTTGTGCCTCCGGTAAACTCACTAACTTGACGAAACACAGCGCAAAGCTGTTTTACGCCAGATTTCTGTGGCCTTATTATTTCACTGGTCGAGACGGTTTACTCAACAGCTCGAGCAAAGTTTTCTTACGGCAATGACCGTTCGTACTTGATATCGGATTCTTTTTTTTAATAGTGCATTCCTTCACCCGTGTTCGAACCTAGTACTCTCTTGAGTGCGAACCGCCCAGAAGGTCTATCCACTAGTCCACGGACGCTCTAATTTATGGAAAAATTACATGAAAAATGTGATGCGCTCCGGCAAGCCCTTCAACATTATGCGCAAAGCTTCACTTGTAGAAAGAACCACAATACATCAGGCTCTATAAGCTATTTGATGTATTATTTTCCTCTACCAAGAAGATTTCCAATGCGTCTGTTGTATAACATGTTGCTTGGTATTATTTTGTATGATAATAAAATCTTACTAAGTTTTGTCCCTTTTATGATTGAAAGGGTAGAGGCCACCTTCCGGCCAAGATGAACCCAAGATATTTAAGATTGACGGATTCACCCTGATTTTCAGCTCTCTCATGAGTAGTCGTGCATCCGGTGGTTGTCTTTTCCTCTTAGGCTCACGGAAGAGTAGGGCTTCGGTCTTCTCTATTGGCATAGAACATGAGATCTATTTCATGGAAAAAATACGGATATGATCCTTTCGTTCGGACCCAGAACCAAACCTTGGGGACGCCGCGCTTGCTTTCTCAGTAAGGACCCCCACCGATCCTCGGGTCACCTCGTACTTCAGAACGAGTAAAGGGATCGGGGATGTCCAGAAACACTCCACTTTCATCTTCGTTTCGCCCCCAGTGTCAACGACCGAAGGCGCCCTTTGGCGTTGTTGATCAACCGACCATTCTGGAACCCAAATTGTACACCTGATAACCACACTATTAACCTAACCTAACATTTTTCTGTTGAAGAAAGTCTTAGCCAAACTCTAAACCTAACCGAACATTAGACTATTGGTCGTATTTGATTTATTATTTTAACTAAGTACCTCGTTATTTCCGAGTTCCTACGTCTTAATAATATAAAAAAACTTATGTTCGCTTATTTCAAATCCACTTGGAATTTAATATGCTCCTCGTATATTACGTATTGATGTTTATTTTCACAATAAACTAGAAGCGGGCAGAAATGCAGGAATATTTTCAAGTTGAATTTTCGTCTATGATCCACTTTACGAACATAACCAATATTTAGTTTTTAATATTTATCATGTCCATTGTCCAAGAACCTTGTTGTTTCTGCTACAAAATTGATGTATAAACTTAGTTTTAATCTCCGAGTATTAGAAAAATAATGTACAAAATTACTCTCTCCTTTTTAAAATACTTTGTCCTACCTAACAATACAAGTACAACCAAAATTTAATTACTCACAAGATCAATAAATTTTATTGCTTTATACAATATTATTATAATTTAGCTCTCAACTTTTCCTTCTCATATGTCTTAAATGTTTTAATGAAACCATTATTGAATACTAACTAGTAAATTTGCAATTAGATCTTGCCTGAACTGAAAATCTAGATTACAGTGATTACTTTCTTTCAGGTTCTTCACTCGGCGGATGGCACCAGCTCCGTGCTGGTCCTCAGGCTGTACAATGAGAGCTATCTGGGCGAGTACAAATGCTCAGCGAACAACACAAAGGGGCATGTGTCTATTGTGTTCCACGTCTCCGTCGGGAACAAGCCGACCCCGCCGGATTTTGTGAGTATACCCGCAGTAAAAAATGTTTCTGACCCAAGTGTCAAGCTTTAGCACGGAAAAAAGAAGTAACCAGTTTTCAAGGAAAGAAAATTGGTATTATTTAGGTTAAAAGGCGCATTTTTTGTGGACCTTAATCAAATTTTAAAAAATAACACTAAGATCCTATTAAACGTTTATTGTAGATAGATCATAGTGCCACGAATGACAGAATAGAGGTGCATATACCTAAATACAAATAGTACGAGAATTAGTAAGTACCCTGGAATATTGTGATTTGTAGCGAATAATTTCAGCTGCTCTGGAGCTATGAAACCTCATTCAACGACTCTCATGAATTGAAGACGTTAGTGAATGAAGTGGATAGGTAACATTTTACGAGATTAGAGCAATAAAATTAAAATTTTAAACTTTAGCGTTGCATTATAATTAAAACTTAATCGGGACTTAACGGGATAATTTACGTTAACTCCCTATTAAGTTTTAATTATAAGAAAATTGCTCAATTTTTCCTTTCTAATTAGAATAAACCTTGTGACCTACCTACTTCTTTTTTCCTAAAGTTACTTGATTATTTACAATATCTAAAATAAGAGTTTGATTTCGAATTTGTCAGTTAGGTAAAAACTTTGCACTTAAAGAAAAATTGCACAATTTTTACTTTATTATTATACTTCATTTTTGTTAAATTTATCTGACCGTTGTTAGATATTAATTTAGTATTACATATCTATGTAATGTTGTTATACGAGTATGTGCGCCCGCGCAACCACTCGTTGCATCGCGCACATTTTTCAGGGCTCAATAAATATCAGCGTGAAATTTGTCACGTGTTTAATTTTAATTTAAGACGTATTGCCCGCCTAACAACCTAATTAATCTAACAACTATTAAACCTAAAATGAACATTTGAAGACATAAATGGACGAAGCGAATAACTAATATTTTACATCCTAGGAGTAAATATGCATTTTTAACATAAAATTTTGATAGACCTTATAATTTTTCTATTTTACTATCTTGCTCGTCTATCTAGGTATACATCACATGCTATTTTAATTTTACTTAATTTTTCCGGACCCAAAGCGTCCACATACGCAAAAACCCGGCAGTTTTAGAAATGTTTCCCGCTTCTTGTGTCTTCATTTTTATTAATTCAAAGGTTGTTTACTTACGAGGAACTAGAAATTACAGAAGGAACTTTAGTCACTTACGCCTTTAACATATATGAATTAAATTATGTTTCTTTTTTACATAGGTAAGCCTGGTCTCCGCATCTCCGTCTGATCTGACCTTCAACGTCACCTGCTCCTCCTGCAACATGGGGGATGACGAGTCAGAAGAGATGGCTCAGGACCCCAGGAACTTACCAATTCTAGGTATCTCTTTTAAATCTTTACTATCTACACTCAATTAATAAAAGTTTGTTTATTTGAACGCGCTAATCGCAGGAACTTCAGGCCGGAATTGAAAAATTACTTTTTTGTTGGTTAGTCCATTTATCGAGGGAGGCTATAGGCTGTATAACATCACGTTACGACCTTTAGGAGCCGAACAATAATCAAAAAATGTTATAAAAACGGCATAATTTGTAAAGTTTCATGTGGACGTAGTTGCGAATTACGGCTAGTTATTAATAATATAACTCTTTGGTAGTTTGGTATTTATAGACGCTGAGTTACATACTAAGGTTGTATCGTAGTGTTGGTTCTTGGTATAAATTCATGTTGAACATCAATGAAACACATCCTTTCTTGCACTGCTTTCACTTTATTTGCTTAATTTCTTAGATTTTTAACAAAATACACGACGTGAATCTTTTTCTACAAAGTATCGTTCATTAAATAAAAATTTAGCCAATTCATTCCGTACTTTGCTTTGCATTTGGACAAACATACCAAGCATTTACGTCAATTGTTGCCAAGCCATATATTACTGAAGATAAGTCAAAATGTTAGCGAAGCAGCCCCGTGTTTCGAACTACGTGGAGTTTCCTTTTGATTGGGTAATGCGAGTGCGGAGTCAACGTGTGCGACTCAAAATTATTTGCATAAATACTGAAGTTAGTCATAACTTAAGATCTATCATTGCCAGTGCAGTAGGGTTTTCGTTTACGGCTAATATTGGACGGTTTCCGTCAAATATTATAAATATTATACGGCTTTTGCCCGTGACTTCGTCCGCGGACAGGACGATTTCGACGAAATTTTTTATCGGCATTCAAGGGGATGTGAGAATTGTTTTGATTCAAAAACCAAGACGGACAAGACAACGTAACGACCGCTGGTTTTATTATATAGTATAGTATTATAGCACAGGTGGCCCTTTTTATGTACTACATAAAAATAAGTCAGGTAGGGCAAAAAATTTTTATACACCAGATGTTATGTTGGAAGAATACAAGTACATGTACGAAACCCACATTCAAATCAAATTAGTAGTTTTCATATTAAAGAAGAAATTTGATGCAAACACTTATCACCTCTTTTGTTCCCTTAAAGGGGTGGGGGGAATTTTTCTTAAACCAAATGTTAAGTTGAAAGAAGAAAAATACAACTGTGAAAAACGCATTAAAATCGAATGAATACTTTTCGTGTTAAAGAAAAAGTTTGATACAAACTCTTACCCCCTCTTTGTCCCCTTAGACGGATAAGGGGAAAGCAAATGCACCAGATTTTAAGTTAAATGAAGACAAATATGTCTGCGAAAACCGCATTTAAAACGAATCAGTAATTTTTTATGCTAAAGAAGAAGTTTCATACAAACTCTTACCCCCTCTTATGTCCCCTTAGAGGGGAGGGGGTTTTGTTTTACACCAGATGTTATATTGGAAGAAGCCAAATACATCTGTGAAAACCGTTTTCAAAACGAATCAGTGGTTTTCATGTTAAAGAAGAAGTTTGATACAAACTCTTACCCTCTATTTTGTCCCCTTAGAGGGGGGGGGGGGGATTTTTATACACCAGATATTAAGTTGAAAGAAGACAAATACAACTATGAAAACCGCATTTAAATCGGATCAGTAGTTTTTACGTGATGCTGGAAAAAAAATACAGACAGACAGACAAAAAAACTAACTACATTTTTGTCTTCTATATCGAAGTAGGGGGGGCGGGGCGGGGGGGGGTGGTGGGGGTGGTGGGTGCGGTGGGGGTGGTGGGTGTGTGGGGGTTTGGGTTGTGGTTGGTGTTGGTGTTT
>JAOTAV010041124.1:20516-43994 GCA_026546445.1 Cyclargus thomasi
ATCGAAGTAGAGAGCCCCCCCCCCTTATTATTTATTGAATTCATCTTTAATGTACAGAATTTTCATTTCTACAGTTTTATGATATGTATAGATTACGTATTTCCTGTTCTAAGTTGTCAGGTGTCATACTCCGAAATAGTATCAATGACTCTCTCAACAACTCAAACGACTAAATCGGAATTTTGCGTCCTACTCTGACAAACGTGAAATGGCGTCGATTGATTGCAAAATTTGGTTGAGTCAGAAAATGCATTTGAATCTGTTGTTTGTAAATAAAGAGCTCCAGACATTATATTAATTTATTTAAAAACAAGACCGACATTTTGAAGCATTTAGCTCAACGAAATTATATAGCAGTGGAAGCGTAGCGAGTGCGATTGAAATAAGCTTATTAGAACCGACTTCCAAAAACGATTATAATCGATACCAGTCAAAAAATTAGATAGTCCTACAAATCATGACATGTCAGCTGATTTAAAATAATGAAGATTGTGTCCGCAAATAGGCTGATGCCTCACCGAATCCTGAAACAGGCACTATTAAAGAATAAATATTATTTAATATTTTTTAAGTTTATTTTTTATTATTTTTGTTTTTCCTTTGGAAGTCCGTGTTAATTTTTTGTTTTAGTCTTAACAGTCCTTTAAAGAATAATTTATCTAGAGCGAATTAATTCGAAGCTTCGAGATTAATCCATAGTTGTAAATTAGTACAGAGATCAATTCTAGCGCAGCAGCTGGCGCACCATCCACTTGCTAATTACGGATTTACATTTTATACAACACCCCGCGGCTTCGTCTACGCTAGATTGCTCTCGTTGTTTATTTCTTGAATCTTATGAAATTAACTTAACGTTTTCTCAACGGACAACCGAAAATCTCGCGGAAATGTATATTCTGAAAAAAAAAAACAAGTCGTTAACTGTATCGATGCGAAATTTAAACAATGTTGATGGAACAGATTTAAAAACAACAAACAAGTTATTGATATAGAGTGATATCGATATTAAAATGTTATAAAACTGATTACAAGAATATAGGAAAAGAAATACAAACGGTATATAACTTGTAACTATGTTCAGCTGAATTAAAATTCCACGATCACAATTTTCTCATACCACCTTCCGTGGCGCTGTAGTTTCTGTAAAAAACATTTTAGACTTTACTGTATAAACGTGAGAACAGATATCCACTAGAAAGAAATCCCGAAATCCTCTTTATTCGAATGTGATGAAAATTTAAAAAACAGATAAAGTAAATGCTTCTGAAAAATTACAATCGAGTCAAATGCTAAAGAAATAAACGATATTCTTAAAAACACCATTAATATTTTATGACTAACTAAGATTTAGTGTTTTATATATAAAAATTTAAACTACCATCTAAAGTTTAAAAAATATTCAAGTTTTTTTTATTATTTTCAGGTTATTCGTTCGCCTTTGTGAAGGTTAACAAAGGGTATGAACCGGACTGGGATGCGGCGACGGAGTTTTTGGTGGACATTGAAGGCCACAACGGTTTGTATTTTTTAAAATTTATTTTTCAAAAAATGTGTTCATATTTACAAAAAAAGGATAGGTTAGGTTTTTGTTTTTTTTTTCTGTTCTTCGATGTATGTGGTAATAGCGACCATTGAAGATCTATTACCACTATCACATTACAGTACCGTCCGAAACCCAACACTGTTTATAAATTGGACAATGTGGTTTGTGTAATGCCAAGAATTTCCTCTGTTGTAGAGCAGAAGTGTCAAGGAGAGTGTGGGATTTACGAGACACCTGCCTCAATTTAAGGCAAAATCTACAGTTTTTTTTAAACCAAATAACTTATATTTATCCTGATAGAAAATTTAACCAGAGTTAATTAAAAAACAAGCTTAATGTCCATACTGTGACACAAAAATGACTGCGGTAACCATTGCAATTTATGATATGATGACCGGACCTAGTGTTAACGTTAATACAAATGTGCGCAAAAGGGTCTAAGCGCTTTCTTACCTCTTAAACATTGAACCTTTTATCGGTATCAAGTTCCTTAATAAAAAAAAAATCATTTTAAAAATAATACTTACATTTTCTTTTCTCGTGTTCCAGACACCCTATATACCGTGGGTCCGCTCGCCAACGACACGACTTACCACGCGCGGGTTCGCTCCAGGAATGCCGCGGGTTTCTCAGAGTGGTTGGTTGTCACCCCTGACCCTGCCACTACGGCTAATGCTATCAAAATAATGGCCTCCATGTTACTACTAGCCGTTGCTATATTTGTCAATTCACATTAGATTTTTGTGGTTCATTTTGTTAAAATTCGGTCGCCAGATATACTGGTTACAGGTTTTTCTGCTTCTTTGTTATAATTGCCTGCTTAAATGACAGAAGCTTTAGTTGAGTTCAGATACCTTTGCTAAGATACTATGTTCAACCAAACGGCTGTTATTATAAACAAAAGTCTTGGACTCATAAAATCCATTCATTTTAAAATGAATATTAGGGTTTTAAATATTTTATATATGTTCTTTACCTTAAATTTCACCTCAAGTGAATAAGTGACCAAACACAAGTGCAAATTCGCAGACAGAGAGACGGAGGTTACACGCTCAATCTGGCATAATTTCAGTCCGTCAGTATATGACATCAGTTAGCATGGCTCAAAAGTCCATATTAAAGAATGATCAGTCCGTCAATCCACTGGCTAATTGATCATTTCTAACTAAACCAATGACTGAACATATAAACGTGAAAAATTTATATCGGTATATTAGTAAGTGACATCGCGACCAAGGACTTTCTATCGTAACAAAATAACCTCCTCGTTTTTGGAAGTCGGTTGAAAAAAACTGCGAACTCGAGTAACCTTTAATTAAGCGACCGAATCAAAAAGTTTTCATCTTATTTTACTTTTTCTTATTTAAATAAATGTAAATTATTGTGATACGTTTGTTTTAGCACATAGTGTCTATAATGTTTTATAAAATACTGTTAATTCACGAATTGCTTCAATGTTTATATGATATTCTCGTTGCAGTTAAATTTTAGATATTGTAATCTTTTAAAAGACTGCAAACTTAAAAACTTCGTCGGTTTTAAAAAATGTGAAAATACGTTCAAGTCAATGGGACAAGATAAAGTCTATAAGGAAGCCGAAATTATATTTCCTGGCAAGAAACAAACAATGGCTACACTTGCCCAAAAAAGTGTTTATTTCCATTAATTACATCTTTAGTATATTTATTTTTAATTTAGTATAAAATAATTAGTTGAAGATGTATAAAATGTGTAATAAAATCTAGATTTAGATAGAACAGAACAAAATTTAATTTTTGTTATAAAAATCGCCTTCAAGAGTCCTGTTACTGCCAAAAGCTATTCTAAAACATAACAAAATGATATGCAACCTAATTGTTATGACGGTAAAATATTTTATAATGTTCTGAATTACGTAATAATACTTTTTGTCGTCTACAAAATACAGTAATTGTACTCGTATTACACAGTTGAGTCTGCCGTAGACCCAACTGAGCCAAAATAATGATAAACGAATTTTACGTCTGGAATTATATAAATTAGCCTATTTTATTCCGAGAAGTAACTTAAAAAATTATGTTAATGACTTAATTTAAGAACTTAGACAATAAGCTTTATATGCCTATTCACAAGTACATAGAGCTAGACTGCTTATACTTTCATGCAGACATTAGTTACTTAAATACACAAATGAATATGATTTAATGATACAAATAATAATATAAGATTAATAAAACTCGTCACCATCAGCAAGTTATATCTTAAGGCGAGACCACAATACAGCGACACGACAGGACAATCACATTCCCTACTAGCTATTGTGAATTCGCTCAAAATTGGCGGTATGGTTCATAAACCTTCTGTCAAAAAATGTGTCATTTCCATACAAAAATAAAATCGATTGTAAACAAATTATTGTGTTGGCACTTTGTTGTTGACGATCGCGGTTTGTATGGAAATTTAACAGAGGGTTAATGAACCAAACCACCAATCTTGAGCGAATGCATAATAGGACTGAAGTGTGTGTAACGTAACATTCATTATTATAAGACGTCTTTGGTCGCGCTCGCGCAGTGTCGCGTAGCGCGGCCTTACCTCTCGTATGAAATACAAATGTCTATCAATTATTTAAGGCTAAAATAAATGTTGTGTAGGTTTATTTATAAATTATAAATGTGTTATTACGCTCTAGAAATATTGATTATAAATTATATTTATATTATGTCGAGCTTTTAAATGTTACGAAAAAATTTCAGAAAAAATAAAAATTATTAATTGAAAGACCCAAGACTAAGTAGCCGAGTTTCTAGATCTTAAAATTAGAAACTCTACCACACCCAACTAAATATGACAGTTCATAGCTACTTGGTAATATTATAATTTTATTCGAAAATATTTATAACACAGACATACCGATAATAACAGTATGTTATTATTATGCATTCGCTCAATATTGGCGGAATGGTTCATTAACCCTCTGTCAAAAAATTTGTTACATCCATACAAAACGCGATTGTAATCAAAGTGTTGCGTTGTCACTTTGTTGTTAACAGTCGCGATTTGTATAGAAATTTGACAGAGGGTTAATAAACCGCCTATCTTGAGCAAAAAGCAGATAACAGACTATTCAAGACCCCTACTCTATTGGATAATGACAATAAATCTATACTTATTGTATAAAGCAGAAGAGTTTGTTTTTTTGTTTGTTTGAACGCGCTAATCTTAGGAAGTACTGGCCGAAATTGAAAAAAATATGTTTGTGTTGCTTAGTCAATTTATCGAGGAAGACTATGGGCTATAAAACATCGACCATTAGGAGCCGAGCAGTGATAAAAAAAGTTGTAAAAACGATATAATTTAAAAAGTTTCACGCGGACATAGTCGTGGGCAAAAGCTAGTCTTAATATAAAATTCTTGTCTCACAATGCCAATTGCCTTATTCCTTCGAAACGGCTTTGCCGAATTACGCCAAATTTTATATGCATATTTAGTATGTTTGGTATCTTTTTATACTACAAACAAAGTGGGTACAAAATTGCTATTATTATTAATTAAAGATTATTCTATTTTATTTGATTTTTATGTTTTAGTTCATTTATACCATTTTCTGAACATTTGCAGTAAGACTGAATACAATTTATTATTATTTATTTTAATACAATACCTACCTTACAGCTATCTTATCGGATCGAATTCAATATGTACCTACCTACTACCTAGTGTGCTAACTTTTTAAATATTATCTATGAAAATAATATCATTCCAAGTAAGTTTTTTGTCAACTTGTATATGTGTATCATGTATGTATATATATGTGTGATGGATTTTCGACTCAATGTCCAATTTGTATCGCTTCTATAACTTAGACGAAACTTTTTGAAGTACAGTATTGCTTGTAAAGCTTATACATTCTAATAATACTTAACTGTACAAATTATATTCCGATTCTCGCGACTAGCGGCCGCGACACAAAATAACTCAAATAAAAACGCCCTTTTTGCTCTACTACAAAGCAGCTGCGTCATGGGCAGCTAGACCAATGTCATTAGGAAATGAAACTTATTGCGTACGTCATAATAGGGTATTTTATTTGATTTTTTATATGACATGGCTGCTGACAGCGAGGATCAGAATTTTAACGACGGGAGGATAAAAATGTATGAATCAACACGGTAGCTTTTAAAGAATTAGTGTATTATGTTCCATTGTGCCTTTGTTTTCGATTTGAAAATATTGCGATTGTAATTTTGTTCTATTTGCTTCTCTATATCGTTGTATATCAAACTTGTTACATAAAATATAACAAAACAAGACGTGCAGCCAAAAGTACCTACGTCTCATGTAGTTCAATAGATAAACCAAATAATTTTTAGTCAGTAATATGGAGAGTAGTATCATAAATATTTATCCAGTAGAGACTATTAAATGTTTCAAATCGACAAACCTGTACCTAAATAAAGTGTATGTAAATTAGACAAAAGGTTTTGTAAATAATTCTCTGTATTATTTTATAGTTTCCCTAAGTTAGATGTTACTCTGAATGTCGCATACCGATTACTGACTCTACCAATAAAGGGGATTTATAAATAATTTATGTGTTTTATTAAATTGTTTTACTTTTTAAAGTCTTAGTCAATATGACTGTGTACTTTCATTTAATTAATCTTATATCTTACACTATTAATAAAGAGGAAAGATTTGTGTTTTGATATTTTTGTTACGAATAAACTCAAATACTTTTACCGTTAGATAGCTACTTTATCACAGAGTGACATAGGCTATATAATATCTAGAAAATCGGCCAAGTTCGAGTTCGACTCTCGTACAAAGTATACTTTTATTTCGGTTCCCGTAAGATAAATCATTTATTTACGCATTTCTGGGTATTGAAGGTCTTGCGCGTACCCTCGCAGAAATATGATGCGTTGCGGTCTGCACTGAGGGCAGCAACCCTTTATCAGATGGATACGTCAGTGGAGGAGCTAGGAGGAGAAGAGGATTTGTTACGAGAGTGGCTGGAAGAGCCTCGAACCAACATGGACCTAGTATAGACCAAAACTGGCAATCCACGCCACTGGACCTCATGCAGTTGTAGTCATATCTGGGCATACCAATAAGTGTGTCTAGAGACTACAACCGATCATATGAAAGAACAGAACACTAAAATGGCTACCAAAGGCAGAATCACCAAGTCCTTGGTCAAATAGCGAATTTTTAGTCTCAGGAGGTCGACAAAAAAAAATCAAATGCAACAATATGTAAATAAAACAATATGTAAAAGTAAGTAATCAGTACATAGAATAATATACTTTTCTATGATATTAAGGGGGCAAGCGAGCGGACGGGTTACCTGATGGAAATCAACTGCCATCGCCCATGGACACTCATAACTACCGAAAAGTCGTAACAAAAAAACATGGACCTAGCCATCCGCCAAGTACTCAGGCAGTGGCTCGACAGAAAAGAAGGCGCTCTCTCGTTCGGGCGGTACCTATGCGAGATTACCAGAATACATGAGAATACACGTTGACACTTGGCACTTACCTACGCTATATTACTTACGTACCTGTGCCACATAGACTATTTTTCGTATTATATCCCACGAACAATAAATACTAAGGAAACGTAACTCCCATATAACCGTTTAAAATTACGTTACTTTCAAATTCTATCATCTATTGTAATTACTCATTCATACATTAGGTGCCCGTGAGGATCGATATTTAAATGTGTACCTACTACCTAGGTATACAATTTTTAAAAGCTTCTAGAACATTTTAAAATTTAAAAAAAGGAACAAACAAGAAAATCTCAGTATGGTACGCTTACAATTATTTATACTTCTATACTAATAGCATAGAGAAATTATACCTAATTTGTCTATGCTAATAGTATAAAGAGGAAACCTTTGTATGTTTGTATTGAATGGGCTTAACAACTACTGGACCGATTTCAAAATTTCTTTTACCATTACTTAGAGGAACTCTTACGAATCCGTATATGATATATTTTATCAGGGAAATAGATAGGATTTTTCGTGGCAGTGAAAAATGTGGAGAAAGTCGTCGAAAAAACTGCCGTACGTTAACGATTCTTGCGAACGCTGCCTAAATGGTTAGAGATGTATAGACTTATATTTAGACTATAGACTTCTATAGAAAAGTTATAGAATTCAATAATGCCTACAAAAAAGTCCGCGATAGTATAACCAAATATTTATTATTATAACGGCTTTTCCTTCGAATAAAAGTAATTAAAATTATTAGCCTATCTTTATTGATCATATTAACGTCAAATATATGATCAATAAAGATATAGCTAATAATTAATAATAATAACCTTATCCAAATAAACTATATATATTAAGCAAGATTGTTTCAATAGCTATAAATAACTTTTTATTTTATTCCAATCGGACAATCTTTTCAAAAGATATTACAAATTTAAAATTGTAATTGGTATTAAAATTAATTATAACCGCCACAATTTTTTTTTACAGAGAGAGTTAAAAAAATAAATGTCCACCCGTTCCAAGACGGGGCGGGTTTTCCTTCCTGACGCTATAGCTCCAGAAAGCACCAACTAATTCCAACGGTTTTGCATTTGTTGAAAAGGTTTCGGATTCCGTAAGATTTATAGCAAAGGAAATTCTGGAAAAAAAATCGAAAAAAGCAGGAAAATACTACTACTACTAACCACGCGAACGGAGTCGCGGGCAAGAGTTAGTAAACTATAATTATTATCGCGTCCGATATAATTAAATAATAAATTATTATGTTTAGTATTATCACTTGCATTAAGGTCGATAAGCCTAAGTATATCTACTCTTTTAAATGCTTTTGTTAGGTGTATTAAGGTGGGCCGATCCCGGCGGCACTGCAATGCCGGGTCAACCCGTGACGGGAGTGGAGCGAGCCCCGAACATCCCGTCGTGGTACAAAAATCAGTTTAATATACTGGTCCCGCAGTGCGGGAACTTTCAGATATTAAGCTGAAAAGAACAGATACTACACTTTGATCTTAGCCAAAAGGCCGAGAAGCGATACCGAATAGTGGCGTCGTGAGATAGTGTTTACCAGAAAAATGTTTTCGATAGCGCGATGTACAAATTATACAAACTATTAAAAATGACATCTGAGAGACTGTCCATGTACTAAAATGATACTTTAAAGCAAAGCGACATCTTTGTGTAAGCTTTGAAATATGGATCTCTACATTTTCTTATTGATACGGAAGTCTATTTTATTTGCTTAATTTATGTAACTATTTTACTATACAAAGTTCTAAATTCAAAAAAAAAATGTATTCACATTTAAAGAAACACAGTAACATAGAAATTATCACTATAACTTTTCTTAACAATATACTAAACAATAACAAAGCAAATATTTTTAAACTCATATATGAAATTAAATAAAGACGATCCCCAAAGCACAGATTACAAACTTATAATAGAACAAGTATTTAAGAAAAGACATCTGAACTAGGCCAATTTAATAGTAACTTTATTGCAGTATCTTGATTGTAGAGCTAGCCGTAGTTTTAATGTTAGTACATAGATGGCGCTTTGCAACGTCATATCATATCATAGAATAGTGAGAATGTTTAAAATGTCATGGATTGAAATTTTCTATTTATTTCTAGAAAATTATTTTTTCTAATAATCTAAGCCTAATCATGTTTCTGACGATGCACAAATTGTAAAATCCGTAACAATGACATCTAACAGACTCTCACCGCTCTATAATGATGGTGCAAAGCGCCATCTATCTAAGAGCTTCAAAACTACGGGTGGCTCTACATTCTGTTATCTGCAAACTCAAATTAAATAACTTTCAATGTATGTGTCCATATAAATTCAGTTGTAATATATTAAATATTTATTGTTCTATTAAAAGTTTGTGATTCTATTTTGACTTTGTTTAATTAGCCTCATAAGTATTGCATCTTTTTGTTTTGTACATTATTAATAACAATAATGAAAATTGAATTGTTGTGTCTTTTTAATAGAATTACAGTTTTTTTTAGAATTTTATACTTTATTAAGACGGTAAATAGATTTAACTACTTGTTAATAAGAAAATGTAGAGTTCATTGTTTGTAAAGCCTACTCAAAGATGGCGCTTTAAAGTATCATTTTAGTTCATGGACAGTTTCTCAGATGTCACTGTCATAGTTTGTATAATTTCTGCATCGCGCTATCAAAAACATTTTTCTGGTAAAGACTACCTCACGAAGCCACTATTCAGTATCGCTTCTCGGCCTTTTGGCTAAGATCAAAGTGTAGTATCTGTTCTTTTCAGCTTAATATCTGAAAGTTCCCGCACTGCGGGACCAGTATATTAAACTGATTTTTGTACCACGACGGGATGTTCGGGGCTCGCTCCACTCCCGTCACGGGTTGGCCCGGCATTGCAGTGCCGCCGGGATCGGCCCACCTTAATACACCTTAAAAAAATAATAGGATATCAAGGGAAGTGATATGTAGGATGCAACCATCCTATATAAGTTCAACAACTTATGCAATAATATAATACTAAACGCAATTCTTAATCAGACACGACAATAATTAAAATCGTAAGAGTACTGAATACATTTAATATTAAACAAGAAAGTAGAATTTAACCAAAATATTATTCAAGTGGCTGTAGTAAATATGATAGAAACTCAAAGATTCGTTGCTTTTTATTATAATATGCGGTACAAAGAATTAAAACGATAGACGAGTAACTCCGTCAAATAACCACACGGCTTGTCAAAAATGTAGTCCATAGGTACACATTTTATATCGGGCTAATATTATTATAAAAGAGGAGCCGAAGAGGGGAAATTTCTGATTTACTCGAGCGCGTCAGATTAAGCTTGAGTAGGATCTCTACATGTCATGGTTATCATGGTATAAAAATCAGATTTTTTAGTTAGTTCGGTTCTTAAAATGTTATTTTTAAGTGCCGAAATGTCGTCAAAGGCGTTAGATTAAAAAGAGGAGGTTCAAAAATACTCCATTGAACATTTCCATGTAAAGCATTGATGATCTAACTGTAAGGTAAGCCTGTAATAACATAGAAAAACAAGGCCTCATATTTCCGTAACCAAGCTTCCCAGATACTTTTTGCCACATTCAACTAAAAGATTTCTTGCCGTACTGTCTAAAATCGTCCAATAAATGTTCAATGTAAACAATTTTTAAAGAGATTTCTTTGGTTTTGCCTTAAAATTGCTGTAGCGTTAAAATAAATCACCACTAAAATAAAAAAGGCCAGTATATTTTTTTAACGTTTTACCTAATCAACAAAACGTATAAGGTTTCCGAGATGCTCGAGTTACTATAAAAATTGCACTCTAACCTCCCCGGCTATTAGATTAGATGACAGTTCGAAAGGAACTAAATTTAGTTTTGTAGTAGAATGATAGTTTCTTGGTATTTATTATTTAAGGATGTAATTAGATTAGATTTCGATCGATAGAATAGATTTCTGACCATTCATTTAATATTACACCATTACATCGCTGATAAACTTCGGCTTGGCAAAATAATTTTGTATTAGTTTTTAAGTTTTATTAAAATAAATATGAGAAAAAAAAACTATATCTTCATACTAATTAATATAAAGCCACTGCTTCCTCAGATAAAGGAACTGATAGATATGAAAAAATGCACTTACATCATTAAAATTTATATTTAAACGATAAAAAGATAAATTAGCAGTTGTCAAAAAAAAACGTTACATACTACATATATTAGTGATATATAGAGAAGGAAAAATACAACAAAATTAGAAAAATAAATAAATATTTATTCATATACTTGAAGAGCTTGAGTTTTCATACAAAACGTAGTTCTGCTGTCGGTTTCAAATGGCGTCGTTTTAATACAATTGAAATTTCGATACAATAGAGATAATATCTACATGCAAAATATAAACAATAGCATTCTTACAGAAGTGAATACAATAAAAGGTATTCTTAATACTGACAATATAATAATCTAGCTCGTTCATTATAATACAATAAAAGTAGTTGAAAATTAAAAATTCAAACCAGACGTATAGCAAACATGTAAGCAACAGCGACAATTCCTATGCCACAGCCAAAAAATATGCCGTAGAAAAAGGTGTTAGACTGTACTGACACTATCGGCTCGCTTTTACGATCTTCAAGGGATTCTGCTCTCTTAGTTGAAGCCACTGCAACCTCAGACCAAGGAGAGGTACCAACTTCATTTGATGCGCGAACTCTTATACAATAGGCGGTTTCTTCGTGCAAATCTTTTAACACCGCTGTAACGGCAGAAAAGTATAATGTATTAATTAATTATCTGAATGAAATCTGGGTGATTACTGATTTGGCTAGATCAACAACACAGTCTTATAGAATACCAGCATGGAACAACGTTATGCACCGACTGAACATTTTAGAAGCAGAAGCTCCGAACAGTTGTCAGCTCGTATTCTTGTATATTAAAAATACTTTTATCACTATATTTGGTTAGGATACATCCATAAAGTACGTCGTAACGTCACACAAACACGATTTTAGACCCCTCCTCCACCTCTCAGTTAGTCACATTTCTGAAACACCCCTCCATTGTGATGTCACAAATTTGCAATTTAAATCTGAAAATTTAACCCCAATATTTAAAATTTCAACAATAATTTTATAACATTTGTAGTCTAATATCACAAAAATGAGGACCCCCCCTACCCCTGTCAAATCAAGTCACATTTTGTGTACTCCCTTTATGGATGGTCCCTTATGATGGGAAACTAATTACTTGCAGACTCAAAATAAAATGTTGCATAAGTTTATAAAAAGTTTATGACTTCATAGTTAATGCAATACTCAACAATAGGTCGTTTTGTTAAAAGGATAACGCTAATGATCATCGCGATCGTTAATAACATCGTTATAATAATAACCCTTAGACCTTAGTTCCTGTTCTGTCATTAACAATCAATAGGTAATATTATAATGACACTTATTATAAAGATAGGCTAGCGGTTAATTTTTATCCATTTTTCTTTTACGTACAAGCAATTCCAAATCTTAAATAGATCGATCGTTAGCGTTTGAGGCCTGTACCGTGAGTTAAATATATCTATTATCTATGGTCGCTTCACACGACGTCGATCTGGTCCCGTGGTAAGTACCAGAAGGTTACTGGTACCAGAGAACGGAAATATTATACTTGATACTTTTATACTATAAACATATTTAAGATTTTTATTATATGATACTCATACACATACACATCAAAGACCCAGGAACACACAGTTTGTCGGTACTCAATTATACTGACTACGTCAATTTTTAGTATGGCTCAGTTTTTCCGTTTCAAACTAAAATACTATACTAAAAATTTTCGTACTCGATTTCGTGTATGGATAAATAAATAGTATTTATCCATAAACAGTTTCAAACTCATGGTAGAACTATCGTGTAAAGCTTGATTCACATTGCACGCAGTATTTATAGGAAAACAATGAAACAGGCACCAAGCGGATGCCCGCAACTGAAGTCTGTGTAATGCAGCAAAGGGCGTCCATCGTCACCTTGTAAGTATTGTGAATTGGCCCTAAGGATCTTCTAGAGAGGTTGATGAGGAAGTCTTTGTATCTGCTTACTAACAATAGGAATGTTGTAACCAAAACAACATCGCGTTTTCGTTATTCGATTATTATTGATTAGTTTCAAGCCACAAAAAAGTAAAAAATAATAATAGTCTATGACAGCAGCCTAGCTGTGGCTTGGAACATAGCATCCGATATTTTGCAAGGTTATAAACTTAGAACTTCAGACGTAAAAAAATTACCGTCGCGCATACGGAGAGTCGAAGATTCGTTGGCGAAAAGTTGCAGGTGGCATGACATGGCAGAGCGAAGGTACATCACGGCGCAATAAAGGTGTGCATGATTTATTTTCTCTTAACAAATCTATCGTTATTGAAAAACGATGTAGTCTAATCAGTATTTTGATAGGTTGAAAACAATTAAGTCACAAGCCTTTAAAGTAGTCAGTTAGAAAGAGAGATCGGATACTGAGTGTGACGTCAAAGTCTATAAGGGGCATACAAAATTCATATTAAATTATGTTTTGAGAGAAAGACATGGAGAGAAAACTTAAACCGCTAATTTTCTTAATAGAATTCAGAGAATTTTTGAGATTCTTAATATCTTTATGCCTTGTAAAATCAAAGCGTTGGTTCGGACTGAAATACTGTCCCGTACACGTCTGTTTGGAACACTAAGTTTCAACGAAACTAACTTAGCCTTACCCTCCAGATGACAACGGCACTGGCCTTCACTCGATATGTTTACGCCAAGTATTGCAATGCTGGGGTAAACTGTTAGAGCCTAGAGGTGCATTCAAAACCATTAATAACTTTTTAGCAGTGAATGCGCGTTCACTTATTTCTTGGGTTCTCACAACTTATATCTTGGGTTGCACTGGCCTACTATGCTAGTATTAATTTAGTACAGAACCAACCAAATAAATACTTTTTAAATGGAAATCTTTGACTTACCGGAATCAAAGCTTTGTGGATCTTTGTCGAAAATAACATCATTTATTGTTAACGTTTCGGCATCACTAAAGTCAAATTCACTTTCTTCCGATTCCTCGCTCTCAATACATTCCTTGTATTGTATATTTATTTCTGTAATTATTTGTGCATAACTTGAAATTAATTTTATTTTCCACGCATACTAAAATTGTATAAAGCAAACTTACCATCGATCGGAAACTCTATTAGATCGTTCCATGTAATTTTTATTCCTAATTTATCGTCCGCTACGTTTTCGATAATGACCTTAAATAGAAAAGATATAAGTTTTTTTAAAGAAAAAATGTAATCAACTTTTTTCCGTTAGGCTCAACTCACACCGAAAGAGCGGCCAAGTGCTATGAAGCGAAGCGCAGTTTCACTGTGATATAAATTTGAAAGTTCAAATTTATATCACACTGGTCGTTACTATAATACCGACCATCGCGGGTGGGCTCGAGATAGTGCGCGGTTTCCCGCGACTGCTCGAGAAGTCGCTGGACTCCGCGCTCCGATGCCCGTCGCGGGACTCCGTGCTTCGTTGCCCTTCGCCGCTCTTTCCGTGTGACTTGAGCGTTAGTAAAAAAAAAACTGCCTGCAACGCTTCTGCTGTTGACAAGTATCTTCATAAAAAGGGAAACATAATTCCACGAGAAATAGGACAACGAGGTTACCCATCTGGGTAAACTGATGGAAAGCGACTGCCGTCGCCCATGGATACTTGTCAACAGCAGAAGCGTTGCAGGCCGTTTTTAATGAAGGAATAGGCCCAATTTCCGTACACCTCTTTCCTGTCCCCGTAGATACGGACAGGAAAGAGGTGTACGGAAGTTGGGCCTCCGAAAAAAAACGAAACACAGTATAACACCGTTTCACGCCAGTTTTTTGGGAGGCCGTGGTATCTTTCCGGTCGAGTCAGCCCATTCGTGATAGGCCATTCGAAACATGACCCTCCCATGGCAATTTTTGTAAACTACAATATAAGTGGAAGAAGCAGACAACTAATATTTATAAACAGCAGGATTTTTGCATAAATGCATGCTTTGAGACCCGAAAAACTATTTGAAATTAAAAAAATATGGATTATATACCTAGCTAGATAATAAATTAGGTAATTTACAATATTTGTTGAAATTCTATAGTAAAAAAATTAGTATTTACTTTATTCCGCTTATGTCTTCAATTGAGATTTTCCATTTCAAAAGAAGACAGTTTCAAATGTACTTTAACAATTTTCGGAATAGGTAAAACAATATTGACACTTGCTAACGTAAGCTTCACGTACTTACATCGGTCGGTTTTTCCGGAGGAGTCATCTTGTAAATTTCAAATGTTTTTTCCACTGTTCCGTACACATTCGAGGCTCTGCAAATGAATCGTTGTCCGAAAGTAGATTCGGTTGCGGTTACGGTTAAGATGGATTTGTCATCGTTTTGCGTTTCGTTTTTAGGGTACTCCGTTAGCATATTGCCGATATCTTTGAACCACCTATACTTTGGTGCTGGATGGCCATTAGCTGAACAGACTAGGTCCACACTAAAATAGTTTTTTTTTTTGTACTCAATAATACAATTTAGTATGCGTACACTGATCCATTTTTGTCTTAGAAAAGTTTTTGAAAAACGACATGGATTTAAAGTGTTGAAGATATTTTTTGTAATTATAAAAAAATTGCTAATCACAATTATTAATGCTCCTTCAGTAGTCTTAGAAGTTCTCACAGGAGAGAAGCAAATTAATAATTTTACTAGTTTAGTTAGCTTAGCAAGTTTAAGTACCTTTTGTTTTCCATCCCAGGTACTAAAGTGGTTTCATTTTCAACATTAAAGAATGGCGAATCTGTAATGTTTTTTTAAATACACGTTTAAAAAATAAATAAAGATAACATTTTTGCATACAATAAGCTATTCTTAACAAAGAAGGGTTATTGTCTTGGTAATAAATATGAAAAATTATTATGTATCATAAAGACAAAGAAAATCATTGGTAGATGGCGGACATATTTTATTTGTTCGGATTATTTATTTTTTCGTATAAAGACTCTGTGTCGACTTTGACATAGCCTAACCAAATTACGTTGACCTCCAATCTGCCTCAAAAAATATCTCCGGCAGTACTTGCTTTTAGAAGTTGCATTAAATTTGCATTAAAAAAACAAACCTTACGGAACCTTGCAAAGATAACGAAGCGGTCATTTACACCGTTTGGCCATGATCATGAACCATGAAGCCAAGACCAGCGCTTCCGAACTATTGATTAGTTAAAATCATTTTAGGGTCTCTTTCAAATGTTAATATTAGAACTAGATAACTATGGATTTCAAATATAAAAACTGAATTTGTGTAAATAGATATATATTACGAAAACTGTACCTAAGTCAAATTTGCTGAAAAACTCTTTGTTTAGTTAAGATTTTTAAAAATCAGTTTAATGTGTTTGAAGTTTAATCTGTTTATGTGTTTAATGCTGTTTCGACTAGTTAAATTATAATAATTATGAAAAAATCTGCTGTTCGGACGGTCCCTAATAATGATTAGGGACCGTCCGCACACAGGTTAAACTTCATTAAACTTTTTTTCAAACTTTGATGATAGAAATTAAGACAGTATTTGGAATATCGAAGTAGGGACTACAATGTTAACGCTAAGGCTAGATAATCAATCTATACTTACAATTCACATGAAGGGTAACATACAAGTTTTTGCTAAGCTTACACTCCGGCAGTACAGGGTTCTCCTGTATGGAACCACATGTGTACAGACCACTGTCCTCGCTGTCCAAAGCAACAATCGTCAAAAGACCTTCAAATCCCACATGGGTGTACTTTCGCGTGATCTTATATTTCATCGTATTCGTCTGGTCTGAAATCATTAATAAAAAATTATAATTGCCAAAGAACCGTTATAAACGCCGATGTATACTGTGGATTTACCATAGTTTGAAGCAATAGTTTTTGTCGATACTAGATATCAATTACGTAATTTTTTAATAACAGCGCCTCTAGTAGTTGCTTGGGGAACTAAAATTGCCATACTAAAAATTTACGTAGTCGATATCGACTATCGACAAAAACTGTTGCTTCAAACTCATGGTAAAGCCACTCTACTTGAACCCTACCTATCCAAATTCCCGTACACTTTACGGTAATGTTTGTGGTACACTTAACGGAAAAACTATACGTGTTTAAGGTTTGGGATTTTACATAGTCACTTAAGTAAATGTTCAGATGTGTTTAAAAATAAAATAATAATAATAATATTATCAATAATAACAAAAAATAATAATGTACTACTAATGCCATCTATGAATTGAGATATGCAAACTGTAAATGTGAAACTAAAAGAACTAAGTATCCACGTCATGTATCCAGAACCCTACAAAAAACAAATAAATCTGTCAATCACTTAATACGTAGGAAAATCCAAAGTCACATCATTTGTACAGCTGCAGCATTTAAAAAATCTCGCGAGCCCTCATAGAGCTCCACTTTTTCGCTAGTTTTAATACTACAAGAACTGCAAGTATTACAAAAATGTTTTATAAATATATATACAGATAACGTATTAAAAGCAGTTAAAAAAAAAAACATTTTATCTGTCTTTTCGTTAAGTGCTCATCGCGCACGTTGGCTAAAACGGAACTTTACTCACGTCACTTTTATATAGCAACCAGCCGAAAGTTTTTAGACATACTTGAGGAATACATAGTAAAGTGGACGACAGCTCGCAGAAACTCTTAAAACCTCGCGTTTTCCCTTGGCCACTGCCAACTCATACAACTTACCAGTAAGAATATCACCGTTCCTGAACCAGACGATCCTCGGTTCCGGGTCACCTTTAGCCTGACACGAGAGTGTGATGGCCCGGCCCCTGTCGGCGGTTATCTCGGTCGCCGTGCTAACAAACTCCGCCGGCTCTAAACAAAGAATTTGCGAGATTCACTCGATATAGTACATTTATATATACGTAGATACGTAGATATCGTTTCCAGCGTTTAACATAGCCCGACCAAAGTACTTTTTGTTGTCATAGTTGCGTACCAGCTGTCAATAGTTTGAAGAATTCACATACGCGGTAGAGGTTAATATAAATTTTAATCATGATTTTGCACGCCACACTTTTTTGATGATATTTCCCTAAATATGGAAAGCAACTGCTGTCGCCCATGGATATTCGAGACTTTTATGAGGGAATAGCGAATGGGAATAGGGATAGATTAGGGAAGTTGGGGCACAGGTAAACTATGCTTATATTATGTATTCCATGTTATGCGGCATATTGACAGGCATATTATGTAGGTATTTAAATAAAATAAATATTTTGCTGTGTGTTTGCTGTATGCAATATATATATATATATAGCTAAAGTATAATGACAATCATAACTCTATGTATGACTTAAATTTTGGTCTACGCGTCTACTAAGCAGTGGTCCCGGTCCCGGCAGAACGTGCTTGCCCAGTGTCGGTAGAAAATTTAATAGGCTTAGTTCATAAAGGGTAATTTATTTTTTTATTGGTAGAAACCTTGTATGAATTTTTAAATTAAGTTAGATTAAAATATAGTTCTACGTAGAAGATTATTTATTTTTAATGTAGCCGAGTGACATCATTGCATTGTGTACAAATGATAATTAGTTTTACTTATAACTTATTATCATCATTATTATTTATAATTTGTTCTTATAATTATTATATTAAGATTATACTAAACCTTTAAGAATTAAGACCAACGCAGATTTAAATGGAAATTCTGAAGAGTAAGGTTAAAAGTACAGTCTCATAAGGATAAAGCCACAAGAGTGTAATTTTGTAAGGCGTGGGTTGCAAAATTTTTATTGATAGAAATTCTGCTGTTCTTTCATGAGACTTGATAATTTAAAAAAATAAGATCAATGGTCAGCGACAAAACATAATATAGAATGTTAGCATTTAAAATATAATAATGTAACAGAGGTCTCCCTGTGATCGAAATTCAATCACATACTATCATCAGTTCAATCACATACTTCAATTTCACATAAAAGTCTCGTTAAAAAATCACTTTCTAAAAATCACAGACTTCAACCATAAACAAAAGAGTATTTGGTGTAATTAAAAATATTGTGGTGTGTGTATTGAAGTGTGTGTAGCGTTTTATTTAAAATATGCAAGATTCAATCATATTTTTAAATAATATTGGTATTTCACGCTCCACCTCTGTATTAACTATAACTGGGAGAAATTTCATGCTTTTACATCGCGTCTTTCATAAAAAGGGTTAAAAAGTTTTCCGCTGGCGTATTAATAAATAGATGAAATAACGGATCCCCTTTGCCATATATGTTTTGAGCACATTATGTCAATATGAACACTAATTACAAACAGTAAAACGTGTGAAAAGGTCGTCTAAGCTCTTTGTATCTGAATAATACAAAGCTGAGACGATGTAACTTGTTTGTTGTTGTGTGTGAGGCGCGCGGAGCGGGCTAGCGAGCGGCGCCTGGGCATGGCCACACTACGCAGCGATGATTTTATAATTATTTTTATAGCTGACGTTTGCCGGAAACGTTGTTTTGCCATATAAATAGTTACCCCTAACATTTAGGGGGATGAAAAATAAATGTTGGCCGATTCTCATTGATACCAGATAAGCATAAAAAATCGGTTGTCTGTAAAGTCGGTTTACAGACGATAGTTGAACGTCACAACGTCTAAAGAAAATACTAATGGAATAGTAGCATTTTTGTTTAATAGATTTGTATGTTCCGCGCTCTCGCTTGTTGGAGTGCAAGTGCCTTAAACGGAACGCCTCAGAGCGAGGTAACGCCGCATGAGTCATGTTTTTTCGTGCGTACAGCCATCTCTATCGAACGAAAACTGCGACGCGAGAATTTTATATATTAGATAGTTTCAGTTCTGTTCTGTTAGCATTTACTCTCATATTCTCTTTGTACACGATCGGACCTATTATAAAAATTTATAATACAGTCTACTACTATCTGAAATTTTAAATTATTTTACCTGGCTGGTTGTGTGCAGACGACATTGATGAATCTTTTGTATCTTTTCCCTTGATAAAAACTGAATAAGAACTGAAAAAATATTTATCAAATACTGGCATTCATAAAATATAGAACACTGTAAATAACTGCCTTCACCATCACTAGCGCTAGAAGGCAGTTTCATAAAAACAGAAGTTAAAATATGTACAATTAGGGAAGTTCAAACAGAGCCAGATTGAGGATCTAAGTAAGTTGGTCAAGCTATGTCAAACCCACCCTTACTTACATAAAATTGACAAATTCCGACCAAATCACTTAGGTCCGTCCACTGGCCCTGTTTCAGTTTCCATCATGGTACATCGAAAAAATTATTTAACCTGCCAAAACCACACAATACATAGAAGTACAACTAAAACGGAACTTACCAATGACACATAACGATATTTCGCGATGTACATTTCCTGAGCGACAGGTCCAGATGCCTGTATCAGACATCTTTGTCCTCGTGATAGTGAGGACCAGCGCTGGAACCCTTGACTTTAGCGAGGGGACGAAGTGCTCCTGGGAGAAGACCCGCTTCGTACCCTGACGAGGTACTACCTTCCCTGATGGATCCACCCATTCCACCTGGAAAAGTAGTTGTAGTAGTAAAGGAATATTTAATAAATTACAGTTCTTTATTGATTTTGCTTTCTTATCCCTGCATGGGAAAATTCATTACGCTTGGGCGCTTGATTTTTTCTTCCATTAATGGACATTAAACTTAAATTATACATAAAAAGAGTACCTACTGAGTAAATCTATATCGTTGTATAAATTTTTTGTCCTAAACTATATGCATTTAAGAATCAACGTACAATCTAAACCACTGATCGTAGAAACATGAAATTTGGGGGAGTGTTCTACGTTTGACAAAGGTGACTAATAAGAAGGGTTTTTTTTAATTGTCTCCTAAGTTGGTAAAAAGAGAGATTAAAGTTAGTATGGGAGGACGCAATTTCGTTGTCCGATCTGATCCAAAATTAGTAAAAACATTATTTGATACATGTCATGAAAGATTTAATTCATAGTTCTTAGAATATCCATACTAATTTTATAAATGTGAAAGTGTGTCTGTCTCTCTGTCTGTTACCTTTTCAAGTCCAACCGCTGAACCGATTTTGCTGGAAATTTTGTATCGAGATACTTTGAGTCCCGGAAAGGACATAGAATACTTTTTAACTAAAAAAATGTACGACTGTTCTTTCTCGTTCTGCGCGATAAACGAATTTAAATAGGCTTATGAGAACGGAAAGTGAACATGCAGCATTAAAAGTGCGTGTGTCTCTCATCTTAACTCTCTACAGACTCCTCACATAGTGATAAGGCTTTTATAGGTCAGAGGAAATGCCTCAGAGCAATAGCTAAACTGCCGCAGTATGAGTCCTATAAGCCTCTCTGTTTCAGAAATTAAGGCCCGTAATAATTAGGGTCGGTTATTATAGTCTGCTCCTAATACTTAAGAGCGTATTCAGAAATTTTGAGATGGGGTTTTCGTTAGTATTAAGCGCCGACTGTAATTACTGGCCTAAATGTAATAAAACACGATAAAGTCAGGAAGCCTTAACCGTGTGTTCATATTCTAAAATAATAATTTGTATAAATAAAACATACTTCAATTGTTTTTGTTGCTATTAAGACATCAAAATATAATGAACAAATAACAATTGAGAATACATAATTTGTTATGATTACCGTGTGTGACAGGCTTATACCATATAATTCTTATGTGTATGTCAATCAAAATAATAAGGATTAGTGGGCAAAAAATAACAATAGGCTTAAAAAAATAACTACGTAACAATGATTGCTGTTAATTTTGATCATGACTATACTGCTTCAAGCCCAATCATCTTAGACTTCGATCAAATATTACTAAGATGCGCGATCCCTTCAAAAGTTGATTAAAATAATGGTACCAATATTGTCCGATACAAAATAACCTGAATCAAAATCAAGTGTATTTAAAAATAAAACTTAATTTAATGAGTTAAAGCTCACAATCGTACAAAGTTAACTCTCGAAGTCTCCGAGCGACTAGGAGCGGAAAAAGTAATATTGTCAAAATATTGTACAATATTTGATCGAAGATCTTAGTCACAATAAGTTACGGATTTTATAAAACACATATTTTAACCACCTTGTCTCAAAACCAACCTACGGTAGTAAAATCGGCTTTGGGCAATTTTGCAACTTCTTGTATCCTGAAAATTATTCGCTACTTTATATAAGTAAGAAATAAAATTTTCTGCAATTTTTGTGCGTGTTTTTGTATAATAATAAACTCTCGAGACTTGTGTGTATTAATATATTAGCTGTGTGACTTAATTAGGCACATGACCTTGACAAAGTTATTTTGGAATTATGTAAAAAACATAACAAAATCCAAAATAACGATGCTGTTTTTGACATTTTATTATGTTTTTTTTTATATTCTTCCAAAATGGCTTTGTCAAGTTCGTGTGCCTAGTTAAGTCGCTCAGGTTATACTGATACATCACCGAGTTTAAGAATCTTTTGTTTTGTGATGTTATAGAAAAAGACTTACTTTTTGATTTTTGTTGACTCCCCTGCAGATGATAGACTTTCTCACTCCTGTAGTAAAGTAATTCACGGAGCCGTAGTCTATCGGCTCTATCATCACATCGTGGTCCTTCGAAGACTCTACAATAACTAGACAAAATTACTAATTTTTTAACAAAAAAATTTTTTTTAACAAAAATTAAAACCGACTTCCACAGAAATAATAAAAAAGAAACTAAACCGTATTAAATAATATTTATTCTTTAATAGTCTTTGTTTCCTGTTTTTATTATTTTTGTTTTTTCCTGTGGAAGTCGGTTCTAATTTTTTGTTCAAATTAATAATAATTTCACCCTTTTTAGTTACACAAAATTATAATGCCTAAACTATAGAGAACCAATAGGCATGATACATTTTTTTATTGTTATTTAAGGGGCAAAGGAATAGACGGTTAACCTGATGGAAAGCAACTACCGTCGCCCATGGACACTCGTAACATCCGAAGAGTAACATGTGCATTGCCGGCCTTTTTATGAAAGAATAGGGAATGGTCAGGAGTGGCACAGGATTATTCCAATGATTGTACAGCGAGGTACTCAGCCACAGTGTAAAAGACCGGCATTACAATAGGGCATAAAAAATTTCATTATTAGTACAATTAAGCCCGATAAAGACTTGTCGGGCTTAATTAAATTTTTTATTCATAAAAGGAACTTTTGTGCAAAAAAGACGTCCAAGTTTATATAGCAAGCAACGAACTGCTTTTAAGCCAGTATATAGCGCATGCGCCTGGGCATGGGAATAGAGATTAGGGAAGTTGGGCCACAGGTAAACTTACTTACTGGACGAAACACAGCACAACGCCGTTTCAC